>PVJD01008110.1:0-76075 GCA_004026545.1 Mormoops blainvillei | reverse complement strand
GGGGGGGGGGGGGGGGGGGGGGGGGGTTTATGGACAAAATGACCTGTGCCTGCAGCCCCTGTTCTTCCTGCCACACTGTCTCCAAACAGCCCTCTCCTTCACAGCGCCCACTCCCAGAAGGTGAGACTCTCGCCCACAGCCACACAGCAGAGGAGTGTCTGCAGCCTCAGATCCAGCAGCCGCCTCAGAAGGAGGCCAATCCTAATAAAGTAGCTCTGCCTGCCGGTCTGGGCTTGCTACCCTTCTCAGCCAGCAAGGGGAGAGGCCAGCTGGCCAAAGGGCCGTCCTGATCTTGTCATCTGTCCCTGTCATAGCAAGGGCAACAGCACAGACTCTCACGGGAAAGAAAGTATCGATGCTGCGCTTTGGTAGGGCCACAAGGGACACTGTCTTGGGAGGTTAATAGAGGAAATATTAAATCAATGAAATCTCATTTCCAAGTTCAGTTTAGCAGCAGAATCCATTAACCTTATATTCACCCTCTCCCTTCCGCTAAGAATACTGGGAAGAGGTTCAAAGGCATGATAACTTATCCTCAGGGCCAGGGTATTCTATTCAATTACTGGGATTCTGAGTTTTCAAGCCAAAAGATATAAACTTGTTTTGATTATGAAGAACCAACCCCAAAAGAATGCTTCTTTCTTTTCATTTTGCTTGAAATGCCACACAGACAAAACCTGGGTATTGGGCTCTGCTAAAACAGATGAGGGGAGTCATGCTGACAAGGGAGCTCACATCAGCTCTTATTTTTCTCTCCTCATAGAAACATTCCCAGCAATAGGAACAAAGTTGTGTCTGAGTGCCCTGGAACTGCAGCCACACAGAGTGGGCTCCTCACCCCACCCTGCCCCAGGCCAGGGGAAGCGAAGTTCAATCTCGTTTCTTTGGTCACGTGATTTGTCAAAACCTGAAATAAATCCTGCTGCAACAGCAGAAACACCATGCTCCGGGAGCAACGAGGCAAGGCATTCCTACCAGCCAGTCCTGGCGTTGGATAAAGATCAAAATACCAGTGGCCCTGGTTGCAAAGCACTGACCTCTCAGAGGTCTTGGTGATATGCTGATGGCCAGGAGCAGGGCAGGGCTAGGCAGGGCAGGACAAGACTGGGCAGGGCTAACCAGGGCAGGACTGGGCAGGACTGGGCAGGGCTGGGCAGGACTAGACAGAGCTTTGCAGGGCAAGAGACAGGACCCGGATGGGCTGGGTGGGGTTGAGCAGGACTGGGAAGGGCAGAGCAGGGCAGTGCTGGGTAGGACTGGACAGGGTAGAGCAAGGCTGGGCAGGGAGACACACAACTCCCATTAAACATTCAGAGTGAAAGAGTATGTCATCCTGATACTGTTGCCATGACATTTACTCAGAAAATACTGCCTCCCACCCGGTGTAGGCGGGGGGCCAGGATGCCCTGCAGCTTCGGTCCTGCGGGCAATGACAGTGCTTTCTGGGTGTGGTTTCCCTGCCTTCCACCCCTCCTCCCCGGCGGTCTGAAGTCCACGGCAGTGCTGAGGGGAGGGTGGTTTGGTTTCTTGGCTGCTGCTTTCTATACTTTGATGTTAAATATAGTGAGATCTGAAGCTGCCAGAGCCGGAAGGTGAAAGAGAGCTGGTTTTACCATTTTGCATTTAGCAACATTCTTTCGGTGAGAACGGAGAAAAGTCAGCCAAATTATCCACCTCTCTAGCCATGAAGAGTGTGGGTAGGAGCCCAGAGGTGCCAGCACAAAGGGACAGCACTCAGGGTCACTTTGTGCCAGGTGTGGAGAAAAGAGAAGAAGGGGTTTGGATGAGCAGGAACCTCAACTTGTTTCATGTGCCAGTAACATGAGATGAACCTTCTGGATGACTGTATGCTAGTGAGGCAAGCTGGTAATGGCCAGTCAGGTAGAAAAATCAACCTCGACATTCTGCCGAAAAACCATTGCTGCTTCCGATTCCTGACATGCTGAATGAATGTTGATTGTAGACGTCCCCCTTCCACTGGGGAGTCAAGAGAATAAATTCCAAATATGCAACCCTGCTTTGCAGGCTGTCCTCTCCTATGGCAGTTGTCCCCACTCCTCCATCATCCCTCCTGGAAAGGAAGCAGGAGCAGAAGGAGGCACACAAACTGCCATTTAACCAGCCTACAGATCACTGTGAGGCAGGTGTCTCTGCAGCTTTAAGGCAAAAGGAAACCCCACAGTCCCCATGCCATTTATTCAAGGTCACAGGACCTGAAATATGCCGTGGACTGTCCTCAGAGCTGCGGAGAGGGAGGGACAGGGAGGTGTCAGTCATAGGGCAGGCCAGCCTGGATCAGAGGACAGCCATAGCACACTGGGTGGCTTTGACAGCTGGGCATTGGTGCCCGGGAGCTGCGAGGGAACTAATGGTAACTCCACCACACACAAGAGAAGCCAGAATAAACCAGCCAGAGACTGTGTGAAGTGCAAGAGGAGTCTACCAAGCCTCTGTCTCTCACTCCCAGCTAGAGAGCACTGAGGAAGGCAAGATATAGAGCAGCAGTTCCCAAACTTGGCTGTAGGTTACAATCCCCAGGAAGCTTTTAAAAAATATCGTTGCCTGCGTCCACCCCATGCCTTCCAACCAGCACCTGTGAGGTCCAAGGCCCAGGTCCTGATGTGCCCTAAGAGCTCCCCACGCGGCTGCATGTGCAGTTGGGCTGAGAACCCCGCCTCAGGGCAGGGAGGGCCAACTGTCATCCAGCCAACATGAATGGACCACAGAACTGCCTGTTGCTGAGCGCTGGGGACATGGCGGGGATAAGACAGGCCTCATTCCAGCCCTCCTGGGACTCATAGCCCAGAGTGGGGCAGGGGCAGGCGGGCAAGTGGTCCTGGTTCCAGTTCTAGCTTTGCCAGTGATGGCCCTGAGCTCCTGGACTATTTAGTCCCTTTTCTTCTCTGGGCCCTAGGTTTCCTGCCAAATGAGGTAACAGCCCAAATGATCTCCAATCCCCACCCATCCCCTCCAGCTCCCCCACTACACTCTGACAAGATGTTGGCCTGTGTACATGTTTCTTCTTGTTGGTGATTTTGTGGTAAAACATACATGACAAAAAAATTACGATTTTAAGGTAAGGGTCCCACTTCATTCTTTTGCCTGTGAATATCCAGCTTTTTTTGAAAAGCACCATTTGTTGAAAAGGCTGCCTTTCTCTCTTGAATGGTTTTGGAACCCTTGTGGAAAATCAATTGTTTATACAGGAGGGTTTATTTCCAAGGTCTTTATTCGATTCCACTGGTTCATATGTCTATCCTTATGCCAGCACCACAGTGTTGTAATTACTGTTAAGTTTTGAAATTTTTTATTGATTTGAGAGAGAGGAAAGAGGGGGAGGGGGGGGAGAGAGAGAGAGAGAGAGAGGGAGAGGGAGAGAGAGAGAGAGAGAGAGAGATCAATTTGTTGTTGCACTTAGTGACGCATAATTGGTTGATGGTTGTATGTGCCCTGACCAGACATGAAACCCGCGACCTTGGCATTATCGGGACGATGCTCTAACTAACTGAGCCACCCGGCCAGGACTGAGTTTTGAAATCAGGAAGTATGAGTCCTCCAATGTTGTCCTTCTTTTTCAAGGTTGTTTAGGCTATTTGGAGTCTCTTGAGTTTCCATACGAATTTTAGGATGGCTTTTTTTTTTTTTTTTTTTGCAAAAAATGTTGGGATTTTGATTGGGACTGTATGGAGTCTATAAATCACTTTGGGTAGTAGTGTCACCCTAAAAATATAAGTCTTCTAATCCACGAACATGAGCTGTCTTTCCATTTACTTATGTCTTCTTTAATTTCTTTTAGCAGTGTGTTGCAGTTTCCCCATGTATAATCCTTTGCCTCCTTGAGTAATTCCTAGGGATTTTATTGTTTTCATAATTTCCTTTTTGGATTGTTCATTGTTAGTGTACAGAAACAGCTGATTTTTAGTGCTGATTTTGTATTCTTGCAACTTTGCTGGATATATATATACATATATATATATACTTTTTAAATAAATGTTGTGATTGTTACCATCATCATTTTTTCTTAAAGATTTTATTTATTTATTTATTTTTTAGACAGAGGGGAGGGGAGGGAGAAAGAGAGGGAGAGAAACATCAATATGTGGTTGCCTCTCTCACGCATCCTCTGCTGGGGACCTGGCCCACAACCCAGGCATGTGCCCTGACTGGGGAATAGAACCGGTGACCCTTTGGTTCACAGACTGACACTCAATCCACTGAGCTACACCAGCCGAGGCTTGGATTTACTAGTTCTAACAGGTTTTTTTTTGTGTGTGTGAAGTGTTTAGGGTTTTCTACATATAAGGTCATATCACCTACAAACAGAAATAACTGTACTTCTTCCTTTCCCATTGTGGTGCTTTTTGTCTCTTTTTCCTCCCTAATTGCTCCGGCTAGGCCTGCCAATCCTGTGCCTAAAAGAAGTGAGGAGAGTAGGCTTCCTTGGGCTTATGGACACTTTCACGCAACCCAACCACCCTCTGGGAAAGCAGGCAAAGCAGAAGGGAAGGCCCACCTAGTCCTCACTCCACAGAAAAGCAGGTTATCTGCTGGAGGGTCAAAGAGGGAACTGCACTGGTGTCTGGAAGATTCTGTAAGCCAAGGGGCTTTGGGTCTCTGCTTCTGGCCCTGAGGAAACCGCCTCAAGACTTCTGCGGTCAGAACGCCTGCACAGCAGCCCGCCCGCCCATACGCAGCTCCAGTTCTCTCTCTTCTCCAGAGCCTCCTCCAATGCTCCCCCAAGAGATCTTCTGTTGGGTTCCAGCACCTGGAAGCACTGTCCATGCGAGGACTGGGCTTTCAACACTGTGCTAATGCAGTTCTGGGAGACTCGTCCAATCTCGCTGGCTCAACAAGACACGATAGATTCCTTATCTAAACCTGAAGCTGCATGAAGGCAGGACGTCTTCATTTCCTCACGAGGGCCCGGCCTTACAGTGACATGAGTTCTTTATAAATGAAATGACAAGTGAGGCCCTGGGAAGACAGGCACTGGACAGTCTGGGGAGATCAGAGCTGGGCTCCCAGCCGTCCCTGCATTCCCCTTTGGACTCAAAAGCAGGAGAAATGGACATCAAAGTGGAGAGTGTGAGCAGGAGGTTTGAACTCAGACTGTGGTGAGTCCTGGTTCTGCCAATTATTGTGTAACCCCAGGGCAGTAACTTGACCTCTCTAAGCTTTTCTGTCACCTGGCAAATGTGCTTACAATAGCACTTTTCCCACATAGTTGCTCTGAGAGTAAACACACACAGCATTTGACAAAGCCTCGGACGGAGTAACACCCTCAGCACAGCAGTCCCTACTGTGACATCCACTGCGGCTCTCCTCAAAGGGCATCCGCCTGCGCCCGCCGTCAGCATTACCATGTCTCCACCGCCACCTACAGGTGAGCGGCCGTCCACGAGCCATGCCCGGCAGATTCAGTGCCCTTGGATCTTGCAAGTATCTCCAGTCTTTCTGATTTCTGGCTTTCTGACCCAGGAGCGCTCCATGCCCAGAAGAAGCATCAGGGGCTCCCATTCCAGAAGGAAGTCCCCAAACAACTTGGCCCACCCTCATGGTGAAGAAACAGCCATGGCACAATGTCCTGAAATCCAAATGTTAAAACTCCAAGAGGCCTCAGAGACCATCTGGTAAAAGA
This sequence comes from Mormoops blainvillei, assembly GCA_004026545.1. Classification (NCBI taxonomy): domain Eukaryota; kingdom Metazoa; phylum Chordata; class Mammalia; order Chiroptera; family Mormoopidae; genus Mormoops; species Mormoops blainvillei. The sequence continues at coordinate 70,437 of PVJD01008110.1, read as the reverse complement.
GACTCCCCATGAGTTATCCAAAACAGAAGTTGCAGTTCCTGGATCTCTGGAAATGGGTATATGGGGGCAAGGGGGCACAGGGCTGCTGCTGGCTCCCACTGGCAGTGTCCTGACCTTGAACCTGCCACTGACCCATGGATCTCAAGTCTTCGAGGAAATAGTACTCATTTCTTTCGCATGCACACACAAATGGAGAAGCAGGGGGAGAATGAAAACCAGTGTTTGCCGAGCCTAACATTTGGTCTGGGCCAAGTTTTACACGTGCGTTATCCTATGTGGCCCTCTCTTCCCCTCCAGGCCTCCTAATAAGTGAAGAAAATGAAGCCCAGATTGTTGACTGACGGTGCACAGCTGGCAGGTAGCAGCACTGCCAACCACATGACCCAGGTTTTCCTGGTAGACCTGGCCTTGGACCCCAAACAGAGGGTGGGGGGTGCAGCAAAGAAGACCCTTGTCTCAAGAGCAGATTGGTCCAGGGTTCCTAGATGCAGTCTACCCTCCTGACATTGCAGATGAAGGCTAAAACCCTGGGGCAAGAAGCATAAAAGAGACTCCTGACAAAGGGTCAAGTTCGTTAGCTGCTAGATCAGCCTTTTCACCTTGTTCTTTCTTTATCAATCAACCTTTAATATCGGGGTAATTTTAGAGTAACTGGAAAGTTGCAAAGATTACATAAAGGGTCCCCATATACCCTTCTCCCAGTTTCTGTTAATGTCAACATCTTACATAACCATTGTTCATTTGCCCGAACTAAAACATGAACGTTAGCACAATACTGTTCACTAAACTCCAGACTGGATTCAGAATGTTCCAGTTTTTCTACTAATGCCCTTTTCTGTCCAGAAGCCAATCCAGATGCCACACTGCATTTAGTTTCCCACCTTGTAAATCTTCTCTTTTGTTCCAAGACCAGCAAAGTCACAAAACCACGGCTAACGTAGTCTCCTGCCTGGGGCACTCAGTGCCAAAGGGCAGCTCCTCGGGGCCACCAGGCCTAATTCGGACATCACACCCTCCCACGCCCCAAACAAAGGGGCCCTTCAGACCAGGCAAACAACAGAGAAAAGGGAAGCTTGCTGGCACACAGGCCGGAGGCTGCTGACCCAAGTTCTTTTTCAACTGGAATTCCCTTGAGGAGGACCCACAGATTTAAAATGCTTTTGGGGTGTGTTCCCTACAAGCAGAGCCGCTGGCCTAATATATTCTCATCTTTGTGTTTAATGGAGTATTTTACCTGTGGAGTACACGTGAGTGTGAGAGAGAAGCTGGGGGAAGATGCTGATTTGGGGCTGGGATGACAATGGGTGACTGGGGGAGAGGGGCCCCTGCAGGGCCAGGCCCAGGGCAGGAGAGCAGTGCCAGTGGGTTGTCTCTGCCGGGAGCTGCTCTCTAACAGCCAGGCAAGTGGGCCCTTGGGAGGATAAAAGGTCCCTTGGGAGCTGGTGCTCAGGTTAGAACTGCATTAGAGCTCAGTGGATATGCCCCCAATCGCTTCTTTGCCACAGCGCTTCTTGGGGGCTGTTCACCTGGCTCCTGTGTACTCTGAGAGAGAGGAGGTGGACCCCCACTTTCACTGGGCACTGCCCGTGCACCAGGCTGCTCTTGAAGAGACGTACATGCTCAGAGAAGACTTGACTGTTCGTCCTTGGGGCAGGGGAACAGGCAAGGCCACCCAAAGGCTTCCCAGTTCAATTAAAAAATTTAAACTAAGAGACCTCTCCCTGCCAGGCACCCTGCTAGGGTGGGACAGAAAGAGTAAGCAAGACAGATCACCTCCCCATAAGGAGGTCACCAGGCAGGAGACCTGCAAACAAGCAGCCAGTACACAACGTGAGGAGCGTTAGAATGGAAGTATGTGAAAGAAAGAAAGGCTCCCGGCCAGGAGATGACGGAGGAATAGCTAATCATGCTGAAGAAGGGAGAGGAAGGGTCTGTGAAAGCTAAAGGAAGGACCTGGTGGAAGGGAAGAGCAGGAATTTGGAGCGGGGAGGCCGCAGGAACAGGTTGAACAGAGATCTGGAAGCCTGCCAGGGCTGGCGGAAACGCTGGGCTGTGGAGAAGGGGAGCAGCAAAAGGAGGCCAGCTAGGGAGAGCCCTTTCATTTTCTAGAAGGAGTCTGGGCTTCCTGCAGGAGCCAGTGGGAGGGGCCTCACAACAGAACCAAGGAGTCACTCTGGGAACAGCATGGGGCTGCACTGGAGTGCACAGTACAGAGACACAGGCAGGGAGCACGGTCAGGTGGATCATAACTGCTCAGAGAAGAGGGGAGGCAGGACAGCACTTGGCTAAAGGCATGGTTTTGAATTTAATACATTGGGGGTCAGTCCTGGGTCATTTGACCCTGGGCAAATTTCTTAACCTCTCTCAGTTTCAGTTTAGTCATCTATAAAATAGGCAAAATAGTCACACCAATGAATCACTGGGATAAAACCCAAAGCGAGGAACCTGGCACTCCGTGAGTGTGCAGTAAGTACGAACCACAACTCTTCACGCGTGCGCCATGTGGACGGAGGGAAGACTGCGCTCCCACGGACAAGGCAAAAGGGAAGGTGGCGGCCTCCCAGGCACTCATCGCAGCCCCCAGGCAGGGGGAAGAGGCCACCCAAGTCCTCCCTAGAGCCAGGCAGGCTGGACCAGGACAGGGCTATCGGCCTCCCAGAGCAGCCAGGGACAGCAGGCGTCACCATGAGCCAGTCTAAAAGGACGTTCTCCTTTCTGCCTCAGAGCAAGATGACAAAACTTCAGAGTCTGGAGAAAACCTCCCTAAAGGTCCCCAGGGCTCACACCTGTTGTGCTCAGAGAAGCCACAGTGCTCTGACCAGCTGGGCAAAGAGCTGTCCTGCAGAACTAGGCAAAGGGAAACACCCTCCCTGCGGCCAGCGGAGCCTTTGCAGTATTATAGGCATTTGGGGGGGAACAGCCAGAAGCAACCCATCACAGCGAGGCTCAAATATGCACCACTTTTCCCTAAGACTAGAGGCGTAGTCTCAGAAGGAATAGCAGCTAACTGAAAAACACCCACATCAAAACAACGAAGTGAAACTCTTGTTTTAAATTAACACCTTTAAAAGGATAATACCCACTGCTGGGAACATTACAGTGAAGCTGCTAGATGGGGCAAGGGTCTCAGGGTTGTGTCTCTCACTAAATGCCATTTTTGCTAAATGTTAAAGTGCAGAAAAGTATTTTGCAGATGCAGCTGTAACTGGATACGCTGGACCAGAACCCAACACAACGGACTGCAAAGAAGAGGTCAACATGTAATCGACCAAACAGTGTGTACACCTCCCTTCCCAGAGACACGGCTTTGGCTGTGACCCCGTCCTTTACGTGCTACCAGTAAACAAAGCTACCTCGCAACAGCCAGGTCTCCTTCCTGAATGAGACAACCCAAGTGACAAATCCCTCAGGCTTGTAACAAATCTGGTGACACAGATGGAACTCTTCTAAATGGACTCCCCCCTGGCCTGGTGTGGACGTTTGGTGAGTCGGTGGGCAGCTCATCAGGACATTACTAGCCTGTGTCTCCAATGGACAGAGGGTCTGCTCTATAGGGAACTCCCACTTGGTGCTAAATCTTTATATATATATTTAAAATAGGTTGTATATTTTTGATAAAGAAGGTATGGAAAAGAGAGATACTTTTGCTGAAGGAAAAAAAATAAAGTGTGTTTTTAGATAACAAAGGATATAAAGGACACGTGTTTTATTGATAAAGAAAAAGGAAAATAATTATGGCCTAGAATAAAATGACTATTTCAAAATAAGGAAAGAGAAGATAGAACAAAAGTGGAAAGATACATATAAGTTACAGATCCTAAGTGCATATTGCGAAAGAAAGGTGTGTATGTATTGCAGAAGGTTCACAGAGAAGGGATCTTAAGATGTATGTATCTGAACTCTAACCTTTTTAAAAGTCTTTTTGTTATTGACAATTACTGTTTTACTCTGATGCTTTTATAAAAATGTTTCTACAGAGATGTTTCATCTTTGAGAGATTCAGGGAGAAGACTCTGACACACTAAACTACAAAAATCCATGTGAGACTAAATTTAAAGGTATTAGCTCTTAGATATTTAACGCCTGGTGATGTCAGTCCCAGTAAAGGAACCAGATTTAGAAGAATACTCTTCCTTGGACAGATATCACAATGACTGTCACAGCAAAGTAAGACAACAAAATTGGTCTCAAGTATATTCTAGCTAAGCGAGGTGGGGTTTGCTCTGTTGTTAATCTCTCTTATTCTACTTGGATAAAACACCTCTGGTAAAATGAAGTTAAAACTAAATATAATCCAGGCACAAGCCAAATGATTAAACACCTCAAATGTCCATCAAATGATGAATAAACAAAATATGGTATATCCACACAACGGAATAGTATTTGGCAATAAAAAGGAATGAAATTCTGATACATGCTACAACATGGATGAACTTTGAAAATGTTATGCCAAGTGAAAAAAGCCACACACTGTAAAGGACAAATACTTTATGACTATACTTATGTTAGATATGCAGAGTAGTCAAATTCATAGTGACAGAGAGCAGAAGGGTGTTGCCAGGGCTGGGGGTAGGGGGGTACAGGGAGTTAGTGTTGAATGGGGACAGAGTTTCAGTTTGGGAGGATGAAAGGGTTCTGAAGATGGATAGTGGTGGTGGCTGCACACATCTGAATGTACTTAATGACAAGGAACTATACACTTAAAATGACTAAAATGGTAAATTTTGTTACATACATTTTATCACAATATTTTAAGTGGCAAAAAGAAGACCACGGGTTGTATGATTCCATTTACAGAAAATGTCCAGAACAGGCAAATCTATAGAGACAAAGTGGATTAGTGGTTGCCTAGGGTAGGGAAAAATGGGAAGTAACTGCTAATGGGGATGATGAAAATGTTTTAAAAATTGATTGTGGTGATGGTTGCACAATTCTGTGAATATACTAAAAACTACTGAATCTTACACTTTAAATGAGTGAATTGCATGGTATGTGAATTATGTTCAATAAACCTGTTGAAAAAGAGGGGAAAGCTACCCACACATTCAATATAGTATTACAGGAACATGTTCAATATAGTATCATTTAAAATTCTTAAAACTTCCCAAATATGAAATACAGAAAAGTGACGGTTAAGTATTGGGTTGGCAAAAAAGTCTGTTTAGTGTTTTCCATAAAATAAAAGATACATTTTTCATTTTCACCAATAACTTTATTGATTTGGATATTTTGAGTATGTCGGTTATCTCCTGCTATTGGCTTCTAGTGGGTAGAGGCCAGGGGTGCTGCTAAACATCTTCCAATGCATAAGACAGACCTAAGCAAAGATTATTTGGCCAGAATGTCAATAGTACCAAGAAACTTCCCAAACCACTTTTGATACATTTGATCAGTCATAGCACCTGATCCATACACTGCACAAATCTTTCTTTGTGTTTCAGCTGTGTTTTTACTTTTTTTGAAATAGTAAAGCATAACACGCCGAAAATGTTGTATATTTTCTTCCATCTTCAATATTAAAATGGCTGCACAAGAATTCACCAATTTTGCTAAGTATTTTTAAATGCACGCTGATATGACAGCTGTCACAATACAATCTAACAGAATTGTTTTGAATGAAATTAAAGACAACTAAGCACTACTAGAGCCATCATATAAAAAAAACTAAATGAATTTTTTGGTCAACCCAATAACTTGAACAACCATTATAAGTAATTACATTACTTATAGCCACTAATTATAAGTAATTATTGCCATTATAAGTAATCATTATTAAAACATATAGAAATACTTTGTAATGATGTAAAGAAAATAAGACAGATTTTTTTTTTTAAAAAAGGATGCATATGGATAATGCCTGGAAGGGAAATATAAAAAAGTGAAAATAATCAAGGTATCAAAGTATTTGGCTTAGAGGTAAATCTTTAAAATGTTTTTCTGAGGACTTCCAGTCAAGATGGAGGTGCAGGTAAACGCAACTTGCCTCCTTGTGCAGCCACAGCAAAACTTACAACTAGACTTCAAATTACCTAAGGCTCTGCCCCATTCAACTTACCAGTGTGCGTTTCTACTAGGCCACACTACTAAGACAGGGAGTCAGAGCACCTCTACCTAATACATAGAAACAAACACAGGGAGGCTGCCAAAATGAGGAGACAAAGAAACACGGCCTAAATGAAAGAACAGATCAGCACCCCAGAAAAAGAACTAAACAAAAGGGAGATAAGCAATCTATCGATGCAGAGTTCAAAACACTGGTTATCAGGATGCTCAAGGAGCTCATTGGGTACTTCAATAGCATTAAAAACACCCAGCCAGAAATGAAGGTTATATTACATGGAATAAAGAAAACTGACCAGGGAACCAACAGTGGAGGGCATGAAGCTGAGAATCAAACCAATGAGTTGGAACATAAGGAAGAAGAAACATTCAATCAGAACAAAACGAAAAAAGAATCCAAAAAACCAAGGATAGGCTAAGGAGCCTCGGGGACAACGTCAAACATACCAACTTTCAAATCATAGGGGTGCCAGAAGGAGAAGAGAAAGAGTAAGACATTGAAAGCTTATTTGAAAAAATAATGAAAGAAAACTTCCCTAACTTAGCAAAGGAAATAGACATACAATTCCGGGAACCACAGGGTCCCAAACAAGATGGACCCAAAGAGGACCACACCAAAACACATCATAATTAAAATGTCAAAGGTTAAAAGATAAGGAGAAGATTTTAAAAGCAGCAAGAGAAAAGCAGAGCGTTACTTACAAAGGAGTTCCCATAAGACTGTCAGCTGATTTCTCAAGAGAAACTGCAGGAAAGAAGGGGCTTGGCAACAGGTATTCAAAGTGATAAAAAGCAAGGACCTACAACCTAGATCACTCTATCCAGCAAAGCTGGCATTTAGAATCTAAGGGCAGATAAAGTACTCCCCAGACGAGGTTAAACTAGAGTTGTTCATCATCACCAAGCTATTATTATATGAAATGCTGAAGGGACTTATTTAAGAAGATGAAGTAGATAAAAACTATTAACATTAAAATGGCAATAAATTCACAACTATCAACAATTGAGTCTGAACGACAAACTAAGCAAATAACAAGAACAGGAACAGAATCATAGAACTGGAGATCATTAGGAGGGTTATCAGCTGGGAGGGGGACGAGGGAGAATGAGGGAAAAGGTGCAGGGATTAAGAAGTACAAATTGATAGGTACAGAATAGGCAGGGGGATGTTAAGATTAGTACAGGAAATGGAAAAGCCAAAGAAGTTATATGCACGACCCATGCACGTGAACTAAGGGGGGAGGATTGCCAAAGAGAATTGGGTTAACCAGGTGGAGGGGGGCAAAGGGGGAAAATTGGGACAACTGTAATAGCATAATCAATAGAATATATTAAAAAATAAATAAACAATGTTCTTTTGTCATTATTGTTTTATAAAGATGGAAAGAGGCTATTGCATTACAAAAGACTAAGACTAAACTGGCAAACTCATACCCAAAACTAAAATCCAGTTATTTAATTCTTCCACCAAAAATAGGCACAGGGAATAAGGCTGTCCTGAACATAAGTAAAACCTTTTTTACTATAGAGACTATTTTCCCTAAGGATAAAAGCCTTCTAATCCTACTATCTTTGAAAAGGCATTTTCACCCTGACCTGGCTTCTGTACTAACTCCCGCTTGTCCTAGCATGGGCTACCCATGGTTCGTGTTTTCACCACCTGGTAAGGGCACCAAACATGGAACCAGTCCGGGCTGGGAGATGCAGACACAATGTGCGCACGTGATCTGCATTCCAAAGAGAAATACAGCAGGTTTCTGAATCACCTGGGACACTGCTGCTGTCCCTAACATGGAAGAATGAGGAAAATCAACAGCACGAGCAAACAAGGAGATTACATTTAAATCCAGCCATGTTTAAATAGGAAGAAGAGACCCAACACAAGCATGCATTCCTATTTGTACAATATTCAGAACTCACAGAGGTATCACGCACAGGCTGTATAACTTATTAATGACAATGTGACTTTAAACACTAGTTCTAGCTGGGTCACCTTGCCAACACCAAGCAAAGCTTGCCAAGGGAAACATGAAAATAAGATGATCAAAATCCAGTTCCCATTGGATACCAGGTATTCTCCTAGCATCTTGGAATTTTTATTGCAGAAAAAGAAGCACAGTATCTATTTAGCTTCTTCAGCACTGAAGAAACAGTATCTTATTTTATCCTTCAATGTGGTGGGGTCCAAAGGGAGGAACCTGATGTTTTCCACACATCTCACCAACTCAGGCCAGTGAGGGATTGTAGCAACACAGCCAGCACTCCCAGAGGCAGTCTGAGTAATGGGTGGACAGGACTCACCACCCCATGCGGCACAGACCATGTGTGGTGAGCAGCAGAGGCCCCTGAGAGAGGCTCCCCTCTGTCCTTCCCATTTTGAGACCAGGAGAGCACCCTTCTCTGGCGATGTCAGGTGAAACCTTCCCTAGAGAACCCACCAGTGCAAATAACCAGCCTCCTGAGAATGGCCACAGAGAACATTGGGAAATCTTAAACTTTCAGTTATATGACTACATATTTTATCATATCAGGGGTTATGGTTAATTTTTTAGATGTGATAATGAAGCTGTAACTATACTTTTAAAAAAATTCCTGCCCTGGTCGGGTAACTCAGTTAGTTGGAGCATTGTCCTAGAACACCAAAAAGGCTGCGGGTTCGATCCCAGGCCGGGTTGCATACAAGGAGGCAACTGGTCGATGTTTCTCTCTGACATCAACGTTTCTCTCTCCCCTCCTTCTTTTCTCTCTAAAATCAATAAACAGCCCTGGCTGGTGTGGCTCAGTGGATTGAGTGCCGGCCTGCGAAGCAAAGGGTCGCTGGTTGGACTCCCTGTCACAGTACACGCCTGGGTTGTAAGCCAGGTCCCCACTCAGGGGTGTGCAAGAGGCAACCACACATTGATGTTTCTCTCCCTCTCTTTCTTCCTCCCTTCCTCTCTGTCTATAAATAAATAAAATCTTTATTATTAAAAAATAAATAAATAAAATAAATAAATGTATCCTTGGGTGAGGATTAAAAATAATAATTGTTTTAAAAGATTACTTATCCTTTCCCGGCTGCTGTGGTTCAGCTGATTGAGTGCCAGGCCAACCTGTGAACCATAGGGTCGCAGGTACGATTCCCAGTCAGGGCACATGCTTGGGCTGCAGGCCAGGCACCCAGTAGGGGGTATGGGAGAGGCAACCACACACTGATGTTTCTCTCCCTCTCTTTCTCCCTCCCTTCCCCTCTCTATCAAAATAAATTTTTAAAAAAATTACTTATCCTCATAAACCCTGAGAAAGGACACCAACTAAGAAGGGTTCCTTGTGGCTAACTGGGCTCAAGTTCTTTTAAAAAACAGAGTGTAGCAGCCATTTCCACACAGGGGCCGCTCACACAAACTGCACGCTGCAGAGAAGCCTGCACTGAACTGCTGCCTGCACTATTTTTGCCATTGAGCCAGTCCTTATAAAGAAGCTCCTGGAATCCTGTATTTCAACCAATAGGACTGAGGCTTTTCCCATCCAATAGGAGTTGCATAACTCCAACCAACCAGAGGGGCTCTATCCTGACCAGTCAAGACAATGTCGTTCGGACCAATCAAACAGTGAGGATTTAGAGTCCTTATTTGCATGAGGACAGGCCAATCAGGGGCCAGGGGCAGGAACTTCTATCCATGTAAGCCAGCTCCACTCTGGCTAGGAGAGCACACTGTTCCTTCCCACTGAAGGCTGTGGACTGCACTTCCCCCAGCAGAGCAGACTGGCTGTTCAGCAGGAGAGCAGCCACTTCATAGCTACCCTGCTGTATCACAGTGGAGCTGTTTTGCACTGAATAAAGTTTCCTTCTTTACTGCCCCAGGAATTAAATTGGCACCAATGACCACTGGTTGACATCCTTTAGAAATACACACATGGGTATTTATAGATGAAATTACATGATGTCTAGGGTTTAGTGAAAAATAATCCAGGACAGAAGAAGTGTGTGGGTCTGTAGATGAACTAAAACTGCCATGAGTTGATAATTGTTGAAACTCACTGATAAATACATGGGAGTTCATCATAATAGTCCTTCTCCTTTTATATACGTTTGAAATTCTCCGTAACAAAAGTAATTCAGTAGGAAAGGCGTAAGACCATTCATAACTTTGACCCAGTAATATACCCCTAAGGAAATAAGCTGGGAAAAGGGAGAGAGCTGACTCTGCAAAGATGCCTAATTGAGAAAAACTCTGTTACTCCCAACAAATGAGAGATGGCTAAGCAACAAGGGTACATCAATAAGGCAAAAATAATGCTACGTGGCTTTTAAAAATGATAAATACTTTGGCCAAGTTGCTAAGTGGAAATCGGTACAGGAATGCGAGGTGAAAAATAAGCAGCATAAAATATTATGTGCATACCAACCGCAGGGGTAAAAATGCATGCTCACATAATGAAAGGGTCACAAGAACACAGGAGGCTACATCCTTCCTTTAACTCTCAGCTCCACGGTCTCCTCTCAGCGAGGCCTTGACCCCCCCCCCCCCCCCACGCATGCAAGCACACGCCCGCCGAATGAATTGTGCTCTTCTGGGACCCACCGCCCTTGCTTGCCGATTCTCCCACAGCCCCTCACCCTGTAATGGCTCCTCATGATCTGCCTTCTCTGACGGGCGAGAGGTCCACAGCACATTGTAGGTGCACAACAAATGCTTGTCAAATAGAACAGATTATAAAGAGCTGCTGTCAATACCTTAAGTTTTGTTTTGTTTTTGTAGAGCTATCCACATTCACAGTAGCCATTTGGGAAAGACATTCCTCAGAGATTGCCAGAAGACATGCTCCCATTTCTGATTCACCAAAGTGCGTCGGTGTCTGTGCACTCGGGGAGAAAGGAGCAAGGCAAAACAAAAACGAGTGACTCCAGTCCAGGCCACAGAGAGAAACCTCCTTTGGTTTTACGAGCTTGTCCTAAGTCTCACTGCTACGGTTCCTGATACCCAGCCTGAAGACAGTCCCCAAGACCAGCCTGGAGAGCAGGCCTTTCCTCTGCCACTTGAAATGGGGACTCCATATGGCTGCTCTCAGTGGCTGGCACAGTGGGGAAGAGCGAGAGCAAGAGCACAGCCCAGCCGGGCGGCTCAGCTGGTTAGTGCCGTCCCAATACGCCAAGGCTGCGGGTCCAATCTCCAGTCAGGGCACAAAAGAAGAATCAACCAATGAACATATAAATAAGCAGGACCACACATGGATGCCTTTCTCTCTTGTCTCACATCAATAAATAAAAATTGTAAATTAAAAAAAATAAAAAGAGCAAGAGCACAGCCAGGAAACATAAAAGCCTTGGCCACTCAGCAGCTGCAGGCTGCGAGGGCAAGAACAGCCCGTCCAGACTGCAGACCGCACTGGAGTGTAAAGGGCCTCAGCAGGTGGTTGCACAGCCAGTGCCACTGTCCTCCAGTGCCAGTCTCCCACCCTGGAGGCCTGGAGGTCCCTGTATCCCTTCTCTTAGAGCTGCTCTGAGCAGCAGGCTTTGGGGGAAGTGGTTTGATACGGACATTCTAGAATGTCCAGAAGAAAGCCATAGGAAGTCATGTTTTCAGAGTGGTTGTTCTTAACTCTTTTTGGAAAAACTGAGTATGCATTTCCTTTGAGAATATGGTAAGACCTTTCCAGAAATCTGCACACACTTTCAATAGGTTCTTGATGAACCCCTGACTTCAGTAAGATACCACTCTCACCCTAGAGTATTTCAGGTGCTTTAGCTGCCGCTGTTAATAAGAACACTTTAAAAAGCTAAACACAACATGAATGTTCGCAGTAGCAAGGCGATCCCTACAGTGATGTGCAGCAGCTCTCTGGGGAGGGCGCTGTGACTTCCTGAAGACCACCAGCAGAGATACACAGAGCCCAGGCCCGAGCACACAGAGGGAGGCGAGAACACCCTAGCTAATCACCTCGCTCTGGGTCTTCAGAAATGAGGCCCCCAAGCCTGACATCCTCAAGGCCATCAGACCATGAGACAGCCTCTTCTTGTTGGTCTGGGATGCTGACACTCTACTCGCTATGAAGAACCATTTTACTGAGGGTTTCCTTGAATACTTCGGGAAAGTGGGCTATAGAGAATTGCCGACACACAAACTTTAGTTCACTCTCCTGGTAAGAATAAAAAACCCGGTGGTCCTAGAGAATGACCAAATCAGAGAGTACTGTGAAAATGAAAGAAAAGGTGGTCTAGGCATGCCGAGGACATGACTTCAAACTCAGCAGGGGTACGGATGGCTGCAGAGAGCCCCCATGGCGGACACACACCTGGCAGGACCCCCCAGATACTCTGCAACTCTGGGGGTTGCCAGAGACTAATTCCACCCCTTGCCCTAGAGATAAAAATGCCCTTCCCAGCAGCCTCTTGCAAGTAGTTCATCAATATGTTAAGAAGCTTTGATCACATCACTGCCCTGTTCCAGTCCCTTTCTGCCTTTGCCTATGATAGTGCAAGAGTCCAAATTCTTCTTACCAAGCGCTAAAACATTGAAAAGATATATCCTACCTACTTCCAAATGATTTTATAAAAGTTTTTAATAATTTGTATCCAAGACAAATAAAATAAAAGATCAGAAACCATAAGAAATAAAAGGTGAAATTATTTTACCAGCCATCAGGGAGATAAGACAGTACAATTAGACATTAATCAAGCCTGGCTTCCTGGTAGCCTTGGCAAAAAGGGAAAGACAATGAGATTCATAGTCCTCACTTTCTGATTAAAGGCAGAACAAAAGACATTGCGCTAGAAGGAGAAGCATTATTTTTCCTGACACTAAGTTTTCAGATTAACTTATTGCAACCATTCTTATATTAAGGAATAATGAACAGCACAATATGTAACATCTTCAAAAACAATTTTACCAAAGTGCAAAATGCTCTTCTTATAACTTAGCCTGGTACTGAGTGCCCTTCAGAATTTGTCTCAGTTACTTTCCCAGCTTCATTTCCTTCTTCCTGTCCCTCCCCGTCCCTATAAGGAAAAACACGTTTTAATCGACCAGACTGCTCCTTATTCCCGGAAATGCCTGCCAACTTCTCCAACTTAGCTTTAAGCAGCCCAAACTCTTTAAATCCTGCCTCTTCTACAAAGAATTCCCCCTGCTCTCCCAGTCAAAAGTGGTCTCCCCCCACCACCCTTCCTGCACTGCCCCCCACACCGGGGCAGAGCACCATGGGAGGCAATGTCATACAGAAGCAGTACTCAGAGTCTGACTGGAGCTCAAACTTGATCCTGTTGTTTACTGGTTATGGGGCCCTGAGCAAGGAGCCAAATCTTTCTGACCCTCAGCGTCTGCATCTACAGAACACAACAATAATACTGACACCTCGCAAAGCTTTTGTAAGAATTAAATGAACATCTATAAAGGCCTGGCACCTAACAGCCCTCGCAAGAAGCAGGGGTGGCGGTAGGTGCTATGGTAGAGGCTTGGAAATCTGCTTTCTCTCCCCTGCCTGAAAAGGAGCTCCTTGAAGGCAACAGAGCCAAGCATCTCCCAGAATGCATCACACACGACAGAGTGAGATCTACAAGGTTGACTAGTTGGACTGCCAGACTCAGGCCGGAACACAAAGCCACGCTTTATCTACACAAGGTTGCCAGCCCCTTGAGGGTCTCAAGTACATTGACCTCCTGTTTCACACAGTAAAATGCTCTTCCCCATCAGAAAATCATTATTAGCATACAGGTCTCCAAATACCCATGTGAAATGCCCTGAGGTGGCCATCTTACCCAAAGACCCTATTCCAGGTGAGCCAGTGTGCATTTAATTGTCATGAATGTATGTCACTGACCAATGCCTTGATGAACTACTGATAAATTCTATCAGCCCTAGGTGGCTAATTTGGTATAACATGGTTCTAATAACTCACAGGAGACTGCTCCAGCACTTACAAGCTATATGTCTTCCACGCTCATAAAACAACCATAATTATCTTTCATGGGTGATATGTTCTAGTAATTCTTAAATGACTTAACCATAGAAAGCCAATGGAAAAAAAGAATTTCCAAGAATTTTTGTTTCAAAAGCAGAGGACAAGACCAAGAGCTTATGAGCCCACTTTCTAACAAATATGCCAGAAATCAAACATCTCTTCACTTCCTGGAGATACATGCATTGCAGTGATGCTGCCCCTGGACAGCAGTGGGAAACTGAGTCAAAACAGTTTCAAATCCTCCATTCTGGTGTTCCCTTCAGGAGCGTGGCTGTGTTGCGGGAGGAAAAGCCAACCCTCCCTGAGGTGGGTGGAGGGTAGGGACACACTTTGGATCCAGGTGGTGCTGGATGCAAATCTCACTTAAAAAGACTGGGTAACATTGTTTAACCTCCTTGGGCCTTGTTATTCTTATATGTAAAATAAGAATAAAAATGGCCGTCACATTTTATTGTGCATCAGAATCATTCAGAGAGGCAGCCACTCAAGCCCCACATGAAGGACCTATGTCTTGTCCTTCTGCTTTGCACCCTGGCCTGTGGCTTCTTCCCCAACAGCAGCTGTGCTCCAGCAGGCAGAGGCGTGAAACAGGCAGGAAGAAAGCATGAGGGCCAAAGGGTTTAGCTGTTCCTTCAGGAAGGGGTGCCCTCCCAAGGGGCCTGTGCGTCCATCTCATAGGCTGGAACTGTGTCCTGTGACCATTCCTACCTGCAAGGAAGAATTTTTTAGCTGGGCACGCGGCCATCCCAAACAAAATCAAGCAGGAATGAGGCACAGACACTGAGTAGGAAATGAGCAGGGTCTACTACAGTTACAGATAAGCGTCATGTCCCCTATGACCCTCTCTCCCCCATACCCCTGCCAATCCAGGCCTCGTGGGCATTTTCACCAAGCTCCTCAGCAGATTTTGACCCCCCAGTGACCAAGGGGTAAGGACCACCACCACACTTAAATGCTCGTGCAGAGATCGGCTCTGGCTTCCAAGCGTTCAGCCTAGTGGGGCCGTCAGAGCTGTTCAGTCAGTATTCACTCTCACCCTCTCTCCCCACCTGAGTCGCCCAGGTGAACCTAGTCCTGTTTGCTAAGGTCGCACTCACGCCTGGCTTTGCCCAGCACATGGCACCTGGATGGTGGAAAATGATTAGCTCATTTTAAAAATCAAAGCCATCCTTCAGAAGCTGAAGATCTGCCACCTCTGACAATATTTAAAGACTGTGTCTGGGGCCCCAAAACCTGAAGCCATGATGCCCTGCGATGACAGCGTCACCCCAAAGGTGACCTGCTACCCGGAACGGTTTGTTTGAACTCTGCAGATACATTCGGCAACTGGGTTAGGGGGTAAAATGTGATGGTAGACAAGTGGTCATCGCACATTAAGTGGGGAAAAAATAAAAATAAAAACAGTGCACATAGTTTTACACTAGAAAGTGTAGACCTATGCAAAAAATCAAAGCCCGGAAGGCTACTTCCAGTACAGTCACAATGGTAAATATCTCAGAGGTGAGAGTAATTACACCCATTTGGGTTTTGTTGGAAAGGGAAGGTAACTTTCCAAAATTTTCTACAAAAAATATGTATTTCTTTTAGAACCAGTTAATGACTGTTAAAAAATCTGTCAACCTATACCGTCGTCATGAGTCATGTAATAATTTTTGGAAGACCTCTGGTGGGTTAGCTCATTCAACTCTATGCCATATCTTATCTTCTTACCTGGTATTTGTATAAAATGAAATGGTAACTTCTGGTCAAGATGGCAGCGTTAATAAACATGGCTCACCTCCTGGCACAATCACATCAAAATTACAACTAAACTACAGAACAACCACCACTCAACTGCCAGAAATCAAGTTGAATGGAAGTCCTACAAACAGAATTAAAGAGGAAACCGTATGCAGGTAGGAGGGACAAAGACAAATGTGCTGGTCCCACGCCCACGTGTGGTAGATGAGAATCAAGAGGGATATCTCAGGAGTGACGGGTCCCAGTCCCACATCAAGGCCCCCAGCACAGGGATCCAGCAAGGAAGATAAGTCCCCATAACCCTTGGCTATAAAAACCAGCAGGGAATGTGGCTTTGGAAGACAGAAACTTCTAGAACCCAGGCAGTTCCTCTTAATGGGTCTGTGCATGGACTTTCTCGGACTAACTCCCTCTGAGCTCCAGCACTGGGGCAGCAGACTGAAAGGCAACCAGGGACATACAGCAGGAAAATTAATTGTGCGGCATCACGACAACAATTGGGGGGTAGCTTTCTCTAGACATAAGTGCTGGCAGGAGCTATTGTTCCTTTTCTGAGTCCTCCTCCAACAAAGTCAGCAGGTTGGTGCCATGTCTGAGACTCCATCAACCTGACTCATACTGTTTGCCCCACCCTGGTGATTCCCTAAGGCCCTGCCCCACCCAACTTCTGGGCCCACCTGAGCTGTCGCCAGTGGCTTTTCCATTCAAATGGCTGGTCCTGGCGCATGCTTCAGATTTTCCTTATTTCTTTCTGGCCTCAGCAGGTCCCATACCTCTCGCTACATGGCCCCAAGCCTGGCACCAGCACTGCTGGCCTTGGTTCATAGCTTGGCCTCACTTGGGCACCTCCAAGGGCCACAAAAGTAGCAGCCTTCTACAGGTCGCTTGGTAGCTCATGCCGAGTGGCCTTGCATAGAACACAGGTGGTGGCTGATCTTGGACATGCCAATAGCAATCAAGGCTCAACTACAGGAGGAGGACGTACAAGCCCACATGGTGGGCGCACCTTGAGTACCCAACTTAGGTGATAGTGGAGGCTGTGCCACTGGACCCTATAGGACACCTACTACATTAGGCCACACTACCAAACCTGGGAGATGTAGCAGCTCTACCTAATACATAAAAACAAACACAGGGAGGTTGCCAAAATAAGGAGACAAAGAAACATGGCTCAAATGGAAGAACAGAACAAAACTTGAAAAAAACAACTAAACAAAATGGAGACAAGCCATCTACGAGATGCAGAGTTCAAAACACTGGTTATAAGGATGCTTAATGAACTTAGCAAGAACCTCAACAACATAAAATAGATTAAGTAAGAAATGAAGAATACACTAATTGAAATAAAGAACAATTTACAGGGAATCAACAGTGCCATGGATGAAGCTGAGAATCAAATCAGCAGTTTGAAATATAAGGTAGCAAAAAACAATCAATCAGAACAGCAAGAAAAAAAATTTTTAAAAAATGAGGATAGTGTACGGAGGCTCTGGGACAACTTCAAGGGCACCAATGTTTGCATCAGGGACTGCTGGAAGGAGAAGAGAGAGAGCAAGAAATTGAAAACTATCTGAAAAAATAATGACAGAAAACTTCCCTAACTTGCTAAAGGAAATAGGCATACAAATCCAGGAAGCACAGAGAGTCCCAAACAAGATGAACCCAAAGAGGCCCATGCCAAGACACATCATAACTAAAATGCCACCAACCATTAAAGACAAAGAAAGAATCTCAAAAGCAGCCAGAGAAAAGCAGTTATCTACCAGAGAGCTCCCATAAGACTGTCAAATAGTTTCTCAAAAGAAACTTTGTAGGTTAGAAGGGATTGGCAAGAAATATTTAAAGTGGTGAAAAGCAAGGACCTACAACCAAGATTACTCTACCCAGCAAAGCTATGACTTAGAATCAAAGGAGAGATAAAGAGCTTCCCAGACAATAGAAAACTAAAGAAGTTCATCACAACCGAACCAGTATTTATGAAATGCTAGAGTGTTCTTTAAGAAAAGATCAAGTAAACAATATGAGCAATAAAATGGCAATAAGTACCTATCTATCAACAACTGGATCTTAAAAGCAAAATAAACAAGCAGAACAGAAACAGAATAAAAAATACAGAGAACATTTTGATGGTTGCCAGGTGGGAGGAGGCCGGGGGGATAGGCAAAAAAAGGTGAAGGGAGTAAGAGGTACAAATTGGTAGTTACAGAGCAGTCGTGGGGATGTAAAGTGCAGCATAGGGAACAGAGCAGCCAAAGAACACATACGCATGACCCATGGACGTGTACAGTGGTGTGGGGATTGCCTGAGGGAGTAAGGCAAGGGAGGGGGGAATTGAGACAACTGTAATAGTATAAACAATGAAATATAAATGATAATTAATTAATTAATTAATTTAATTAAACGGCAACTAAGGAGGGCTTCAGTCACAGCAGAGGTATGACTACAGGTCGGGCCCCAATCAAGGCTTCTAGCTACAATGGTAGCATTTTAACAATCTAAAACCATCCAGATTTAACAGGGAAAACACTCCCAAATGAAACACGGGCTCAGGGTCCCTGTGATTTCCTAAATGAGAAGCTGCAAAAAGAAATGTAGGTCATTCCTCAGCCACCAGCCACACTCAGCCACCCTGCACACAGCAACAAGGGTGGCACTCGGGCACCACATGCACTGCATGCAAGGCCAGCCATCCTCAGGAGGGACCAAACAAATAGGACCCTGCAGCATGGCAAGCAGCCAACTATTAAGAAAACTTTTTCCAACCAGGGTGCATTTTTGGCAAATCCCTGCCTGTACTTTCCTCAGGAAGCCTCTGTAGCTATTAAACAAGCAAGCTAATAAATCTATTAATAGATGAGATCTACGAATTAGATACTATTAACTTCGAGGAGGCAGCTGAACTGGGAGCCAGGTCTGGGGAGGTAACTTTGTACCTACAGCTCTAGGCTCTACTTATCTTTTCCACTCTAGCAAATGCTGTGGCCTGCTGGCATGAACGGCTGGGCGGGCCTCTAACTCAGAAAGCTGCCCCAGGTCAAGGCAGCAGAGTAGGCCAGTGCTGTTCTCCCTCCCTCCCACCACTGCATCGAAATTTCAACTAAATTACAGAACCACCACCCTAACGAACCACCTGAAGACCAGCTGAACAGAACTCCTATAACTAATGATATAAAGAAGCCACATCAAGATTGGTAAGAGGGGTAGAGACACAAAACAGGCTGGTCCCATACCCACAGCGTGGCAATTAAGAATCAAGAGGGATGCCCTGGTTTCGGAGGCTCCCCCACCCAAGGAGCAAGAGGTCCCAGCTCCACATTGGGTTCCCCGGCCTGGAACACCATCACCAAGGAGTCCCCATAATGTCTGGCTGTGAAAATCAGCAAGGACTCAGCTCAGGTGAGACTGAGGGCTGCTACAGACCCAGACATCCTCTTAAAGGGCCTGAGCACAGGCTCACTGACTCATAAACGCTTGCCCTAAGCTTTAGAGAAGGGACGGCAGCTTGAGAAGTACAGGGACATATGTGGGAGAACTAAATCGGATGGCTGGAGGGGCAGCTCTCTCCTGAACCAAAGTGCCGGCAGGTGCCGTTGTTCCTTTGCTGAGCTCTGCCCCCACACAGCCTGACACAACTCTGGGTCTCCATCGACCCGGCTAATACCACTCTCACTCCACCCTGGTGATTCCCTGACACCCCCACCCCACAAAATTCATATACCCGACCTGAACTTCCTTCTGAGTCTAATCCCAAGTGGATCGCTTGGGCCTAGGATGTAGACTTTCCTAAAATCCTCAAAGGTTCACAAACCCCAAACAAGCAGTAGTGGGACCTCAGTGGGCCCTGTACCTCTTGCTAAATGCCCCAATCCTGGCACTAGTGGCAGTGAGATGGCTTTGGTTCACAGCATAACCACTCCCAGGTGCCTCTAAGCTCGGCACAGACATCTACCAACCACAGATCACTTTGTAGCTCCTACCACGTGGCCCTGAGCTGGACACAGGCAGTGGCTGACCTTGGCGTGCACCAAAGCCCCTCTCAGGAGGCCCAAACCAACACAGCTCAGATTCAGACCACACAACAGTACCACCCAATTAGTACTACAAATGGCATACCAAAAGGGTGGGCTTGACAGGTACCAGAGTCCCACTAAAGCAAATCCCACTCATTGGAGTCTGCCCCTGCACAAGAGCTTGCCTGCTACAATCACAGTCAGTCCTCACAGCCAATCAGCCTAAGGCTCACCGATGTGCTAACAACAGTCAAGGTTCAACTACAACAGGAGGGCACACACAACCCACAAGGAACCCCCTGGAGCATCTGGCTCAGGTGAACAGGAGGGCTGCGACACTGGGCTCCCAAAGGACCTTTATATAAGTATAAGGCCACTTTGTCAAGACAAAAGATGTAGCAGTTCTGCCTAATACATAGAAACAAACATAGGCAAGCAGCCAAAATGAGGGAACTAAAAACATGTCCCAGATGAAAGAACAAGACTCCAGAAAAAGAACTAAACAAAATAGAAACAAGTAATCCACCAGATACAGAGTTCAAAACACTAGTTGTAAAGATACTCAATGAACTTAGGAGAGGTATAGATGATCTCAGGGAGAACTTCGACAAAGAGATAGGAAATATAAAAAAGAATGAGTCAGAAATGAAGAATATGATAACTGTGTAATGAATAATACATTAAATGGGATCAACAGCAACTAAGAGGACACAGAGGATCAAATCAGTGATTTGAAAGGCAAAGTAGCAGCAAATACCCAACTGGATCTGCAAAAAGAAAAAAGAATTTTTCAAAATGAGGATAGTTTAAAGGACTTCTGCAACAACATCAAACGTGACAACAGCGTGACAACATTCACATATTAGGGGTACTAGAAAGAGAAGAAAGAGAACAAGGGATTGAGAAGCCATCTGAAGAAATAATGACAGAAAACTTCCCTAGCATGAAGGAAACAGCCATACAAGTCCAGGAAGCACAGAGAGTCCCAAACAAGATGAACCCAGAGGCCCACCACATGACACATCATTTTTAAAATGCCAAAGGCTGAAGACAAAGAGAGAATCTTAAAAGCAGCAAGAGAAACACAGTTAGTTACCTACAGTGGAGCTCCTCTAAGACTGTCAGATGACTCGAAGGGACTGACATGAAATATTCCAAGAGATGAAAAGCAAGGATCTACAACCAAGATTACCATATCTTGCTCCCATGCATAATGTGGACCCACATCTTAGTGCTGATTCCTATTATACATGGGAATGTGTAATGCGTATCCCAATTTTTTCCTCAAAAATTTGGGAAAAAAGTGTGCATTATACACAGCAAAATACGGCACTCTACCCAATAAAACTATCATTTACAATCGAAGAGAAAGACCTTCCTAGGCAACAAAAAGCTAAAGGAGTTCATTACCACCAAACCAGAATTATAAGAAATGCTACAGTTTTCTTCAAAAAGAAGGAAAAAAAATCAAAATTATGAATAAGAAAATATCACAAAGAAAAAAATTCTCACAGACAAAGGCAAACACAATAAAAGCAGTATATAGGCCAACATTAAAGCCAGTACAAAGGTTAAAAGGCAAAAGTAATTACCACAGTAAATCAACAGATACACACAGAAACACACACTAAAAAGAAAGGAAAAAATAATGACAAAAACATAAATGTGGAGGGGGTGAGTAAAAATGGTAGTGACTTTAGAATGTTAAAATTTAAGTGACCATCAACTTAAAATTGACGCTATAAACCGAGCTCAGTATATATGAAGCATATGGTAACACAAACCAAAAACCCGCATGAGATACACAAGCAAGAAAGAGAAAGGAATCCAAACACAATCAGTGACGAATAATGTCCAAGAGAAGTAAGAATTTATTAATTAGTATGAATCCTCACTGAAGTCTTTTCTGTGCCCAGCTCTGAGATAAGCATCATGAAGAGCTGGCCCTCGAGGAGGTTAAATTCCAGTCTGGAAACCATTTTACAATCCCTGAGAGATCAATGGATCTAGGTTCTGGTCATCATTGGCTACAAACATCACAGAGAGGAAGACAACTGGACATGATGTCCCTCTGAGAGAAAGGCATCACCTCTAAAGTAGTCTTGTCCAGAAATTAAAGGTGAACTTGATCAGACCACAAATCCAACTTCCAGTTTACATGAACTACAGAAACAGGAACATGTGAACATGTTCAATGATATCACGGAGATACAATCAGCAAAATCCAGACTGTGGGGAAACTACAGGAGAAATGACCTGGTTTCTCCAACAAATAAACTGCAATGAAATAAATATGGAGGAGGAGCCTATAGATTAAAAGAAACATAAGGGAAATAGCAACTGATTTGTAATGTCTGACCTTATTAGATCATGTTCAAACAAACAAAACCCTAAAAATATATAACACTATGAGACAACTAGAAATTTAAATACTTACTGACTGCATAATATTAGGGACTTACTGATAATTTTTTTAAAGTACAATAATGGTATTATAGTTGTTTATTTTTCAAATGTTCTAATTTTTTATTAGTAGTTGATGTCTTCTTTGATTTTCTTTTTTTAAGATTTTATTTATTTTATTTTTAGACAGAGGGGAAGGGAGGGAGAAAGAGAGGGAGAGAAACATCAATGTGTGGTTGCCTCTCATGTGCCCCTTGCTGGGGACCTGGCCCACAACACAGGCATGTGCCCTGACTGGAGAATCGAACCCGCAACCCTTTGGTTCGCAGGCCAACACTCAATCCATTGAGCTACACCAGCCAGGTATAGTTGTTTTTTTAAAAAGAGTTCATTTTCTATTAGAGATACACACTGAAATATCTGGCTGAAATAATATGATTTGGGGGATTATTTCAAAATAATATAAGCCAGGAGAGGGAGTACGTAGGTACTTAGGCATACTGATAAAACATAATAGATCATGAGATGATAATTACTGAAGTTATATAAAGGGTACGTGGAGGTTCATGATTGTATTTTCTCTATTTTTGTATATGTTTAAAATTTTCCGTAACATAAAGTTTAAAAAAATAAACCCAGGTTTAAAGATTGATACATTTGATATTCTCAGAAAAAAAGTTAAAGTAAAAACTATAGGGCATAGATTGTAAGTGTAACAGGTGTTTAGGTGAGGAAGGTATTCAGACTCAATAAACGTTTATTGAGTGCCTACCCAGCAGTGTGATCTCTGCACCTCAAGTTCCTCACCTATAAAGTGGGGACGTTAAGAAGTCTGCTTCATCTGGTTGTTCCTAAGAAGAGACAAACTTATACACAGCAAGCAGTTAGAATAATGTCTGATCTGAAGCAAAGGTACTCAATAAATGGTAGCTTTAACTAACTCTATGCATTTTATAGTTGAGAAAACTGAGGCTCAGAAAAGTAAGGTAGCTTGTCCAAAAGGTCATGTTATCAGAAGGGGTGGGGCCTGAATTGCAGAAGCAGCTCCCCAGCCTCAGGTGGGCACACCACCTGCGGGGAGCCCTGGGACTACTGGAGAGCGGGGAGAACGAAGGCTTGGGAAGAAATTGAGCTGTGGCTCCCGGAACAAAGAACAGGAGTAAGGTAAGGCTGAAAGGAGTAAGAAAGAATAACACTCAAGACCCTCCAAAATGCCACTCTGAGGAAATTCAGGGTAAATTCTCCTAATTAAAGACTGGTCTCCACAGCTGTCATTGGGGTGACCTCACTAATTCAAATAAATAGCCACAGGGTTTCAGAGGGAACAATTTTAACTCTGCTTTCCATAATAAGGATTCTGGATTACAGCCCAAAGTTTTATTTAGTTAAATTTGTGGGTCAGTCTTATGAATTATTTTCTTGGCTGGGTCCCAAGAAAGCCAGGCTATCCTCCCAGCAACGAGGTGATGAGTTCTCCATTCCCATCCAAAAGGGAGGCTTCTTCGCAGAGCTTTCAAATCACACCTGTAACATCTGTATCACTGGGATGCTCAACCTCCCCCTAAAAGCTGTTCTAGTGTTTTACTTAGGAAAACTACACTGTTGAGGATGGCTGTCCAGACACGATACCCAGAACATGCCTACAGCCACAGGAGACCATTTTTCCAGCCAACTAGACAAAGATCACCTCAGTAGTAGGCCCTCTGGATTTGCTGTCATGGCTCCCATCAGAGCCTGCCTTGCATCTTGGGTCCGGGGAGCTATAGGCCTCTGGAATTCCTGCTCGAACCTGGTGATTCTGCTGCCGTTCACCTGATAGAAGGGGCACTGTTGACAAGTGCATTCCAGAGGTCTTTTGTGGCAATGCAGGAGGAGGACTGGTCCTAGCCTACACCTGCCATTCAAATCCTAGCTCCTCCCCTCAGTGGCCACAGACAATCTACTTGGCTTCCTTGTTTGTGCAGAAGGGTAACAGGGAACCTCACCAAACCATGAAAATGAAGTGCATGAGAAGCTAGATAAAGGGCTGCCTCCTTACATGGCTATGCTGGGTGCAATTTAGCAAAAAGCAGTTCAGATCTTTCAGAAGAACGGTCCCGCGGGTCTCTAACCCATCTGTCCCCAGAGGCAGTGTGGAAGAGTATGACTGACCAGGCAGTGAGTTGGTCGGGCCTGCATTTGATTGCCGGCTCTGCAACATCATCTTCAAATTTTCCTTAGTCCTAGCAAAATAAGCCTTGCCCACCTCCCCGCCCCCCGCACTCCCCAACTACCTTGGCTGACTGAAAAACAAAACCCACAGGTAACCTATGAACCTCATTTTGTTTTAGAGTTTCAGCCTCTTTACACCAAAATGAAGTAAGCACAAAAGGGCCAGTATGAACTTTTTTAAACTGAATTTTCTTCCTCATCCTGTTCTCTTTACTTCTCTCTTTGCAGATGCTTATGATCACTAACAAACCCCTAAAAAGAGAAGCAGGAAGGAGGCAGGATATGCAGACAGAAGAGCCTAGGGAAAATCTGCAATACAATCATCAGCTTCCACAAAACCTGTGCCATGGCTGGTGGACCGGGCAGTCCCACATTTCCAGGCAGATAAGCCCTGGGGAACGACTGGGGAGTGAGAGAGACGTGCAACCCAGGGTTCCAGTGCAGGAAAAGAAAGCCTCAAAACCTCTGCCGGTAAAAACCTGTGGGGGTTGCGGCAGCAGGAGAAACTGCCAGTCTCACAGGAGAGCTCGTCTGAGAGACCCGCAGGGTCACAGAATGTACACAAATCTACCCATCTGGGAATCAGCACCAGAAGGGTCCAATTTGCTTGTGGGTAGTGGGGGAAGTGACTGAGAGTGGCCAAGAGCCAAGCAAGTGGTATTGTTCTCTCTCTGACCCCTCCCTGACATACAGCACCACAAGCCATCAAGGTGGGTTGCCCCGCCCTGGCGAATACCTAAGGTTCCACCCCTCAAAACGTAATAGGCGAGCCAAGATAAAAAAATATGGCCCAAACAAAATAACAGATCAACGCTCCAAAAATAGAACTAAGCGATGAAGAGATAGCCAACCCATCAGATGCAGAGTTTAAAACACTGGTAATCTGGATGCTCACAGAAATGGTGGAGTATGGTCACAATATGGAGGAAAAACGGAAGGCTGTGCAAAGTGAAATAAAGCAAAATATACAGGGAGCCAACAGTGAAGGGAAGGAAACTGGGACTCAAATCAATGATTTGAAGCAGACAGAAGAAAGAAACATTCAACCAGAACACAGAGGCGGATTTAACAGTGGGCGCACTGGGCGTGTGCCCTGGGCCCTGATTTCTGAAGGCATGTATTTTTATTTTCCCTGTCTCTCTCTTTTTTTTAAGGGGTCCAATATTTTCTTCTGTGCCCGGGGCCTCAACCAACCTTAATCTGCCTCTGCCAGAACAGAATGAAGAAACAAGAATTCAAAAATAGGAGAGGCTGAAGAACCTCTGGGACAACTTTAAACATTCCAACATCCGAATCATAGGGGTGCGAGAAGGAGAAGAGGAAGAGCAGGACACTGAAAACTTATTTAAACAAATAAAGGAGAACTTCCCCAATCTGGCAAAGGAAACAGACTTCCAGGATGTCCAGGAAGCTCAGAGAGTCCCAAAGAAGTTGGACCCAAGGAAGCACACACCAAGGCACATCATCATTACATTACCTGAGATTAAAGAGGAGGAGAGAATCTTCAAAGCAGCAGGAGAAAAGGAGAAAAGGAGACAGTTGCCTACAGAGGAGTTCACATAAGACTCTCAGCTGATTTCTCAAAAGAAACCTTACAGGCAAGCAGGGGCTGGTAAGAAGTATTCAAAGTCATAAAAGACAAGGACCTACATCCAAGAATACTCTATCTGGCAAAGCTATCATTAGAATGGAAGGGCAGATAAAGTGCTTCCTGGACAAAGAAAAGTTAAAGGAGTTCATCATCACCAAACCCTTATTAAATGAGATATTAAGGGGACTAATGTAAGAAAAAGATGATCAAAAACATGAACAGTAAAATGACAATAAACTCACAACTATCAACAACTGAACCTAAAAACAAAAACAAAAACAAACTAAACAAACAACTAAAACAGGAACAGAATCACAGAAATGGAGATCACATGGAGGGTTATCAGCAGGGAGGGGGAGGGTAGAGAATGGGGGTGGGGGAAGTACAGGGAATGAGAAGCATAACTGGTAGGTACAGAGTAGACGGGGAGAGGTTAAGAATAGTAAAGGAAAGGGAGAAGCCAAAGAACTTATATGTATGACCCATGGACATGAACTAAGTGGGGGAATCCTGGTGGGATAGGGTGTGCAGGGCAGAGGGGAATAAAGGGGAGAAAAAAATGGAACAACTGTAATAGCATAATCAATAAAATATATTTTTTTAAAAATCAGACAGAGCTAAGGACCATATGGGCTTGGTCTGCATGACCCAAGATCAGCGTGCTCTTTTTCACAAGGCCACGAGGTACGTTCAGTAAAGAACTGGCTATAACCAAGGTGGGGCCTTGGGGCAGTCAGGTCTGGACTCAGACTCCTGGCTCTGCCACTTATCTGCCCCGAGGCTTCAGGCAAGTTACTCAACCTTGGGTTTGAGCCTCTGTCATTTCATTAATAAAATGGAGATAGTAACTAACACTGTGGGGTTGTTATGAGAATCAGAAATAAATATTGAAAGAATGTTTATAATAAGAGCTGATGCTGATACATAAGTTGTCTAATTTAAACCATAAAACCATCCTAACGAGGGAGCTATTACTGCCCCCATTTTTAACGATGAAGCCACTGAGGTTCAGACTGAGTAATGTGCCCCCAAAACCCAGGTGGAAGTGTTGGGTCTGAGGATGAGACCTGGGTTTGTCTGTCCCCAAGGCAGGGTTCTTAGTGCCATTGCAATGCTTCATGCACAGCATGTGTAAAGAAACGGCAGCCACCAGGATTTCGGTAAAGGTCTTCATGAGTCTTACTCACAGTAGCTCTGGGATGAGGGCATCGTCGTTCCCATTTTAGGGGTCAGAAGGCTGGGACACAGCTAGTTGAGGCTCTCAGAGCTCAATAAATAACCCCTATCTTTTATTTTATTTTTTTTTAAAGATTTTATTTACTTACTTTTAGAGAGAGAGGAAGGGAGGGAGAAAGAGAGGGAGAGAAACATCAATGAGCAAGAGATACATTGATCAGTTGCCTCTCGCACACCCCCAACTGGGGACCTGGCTGGTCCACCACCCAGGCATGTGCCCTGACTGGCAATCGAACCAGCTACCCTTCGGTTCGCAGGCTGGCACTCAATCCACTGAGCCACACCAGCCAGAAAAAGCCCTATCTTTTAGAGACATATACTTCAGTATATTTTTGAATAAAATTACCTGATGTCTGCAATATGCTTCAAAATAATGCAAGGCCGAGGGGGTGTGGTGGGAAATGAGATGGAATAAGGTTGGGCTGGTCAAACATTGAGAGTTGTTGAAGCTGAGTCGTGGGTACAGAGAAGTTCACCATGCTGTTTTCCCTACTCTCATTTATGTTTAAAACTTTGCCTAATAAAAAGCAAAAATAAAAAGTACCACCTTATCTCCTGGAGAATGCATAAGGCAGAGTGGGTCTCAAACTGAGATGTGTTCTGTCCCCAACTCCTGAGTCCCCTCCAATCCACTGTAATCACTGCTTTAAAGCATTCCACCTTCTTCCCTGCCTCACCACATGCCCTGGCTAAGCCTCCCCCCACCCCCGATACTGGCACCATTCCAGAGCCCTAAGATCTGCTCATTTAAGTTGAGGGCAGCAAGGTAGTCTCTGAGGAGCGTCCCCTGGTGGCAGCCCAGGCTGCTGGAGGGTTGCAGGGGAAGGGAGCACCCTGCTGCCTGGAGCAGCTAGGATGGGCATAGGGAGGGAAGCAGGGCATGGCTGTGAAGAGGGTGTGAAGGATGGGAAGAGGATGCAGGAGTGAGAAAGAGAGAAGAGAGGAGAGGAGCAGGAGTGCAGGTGCACTGGTGGGGCTGCACAGGCTGGGCTCTGCCTCCTCGGCTCCCTCTGGTGTGTCACTGCAGCCCCCGCTGGTGTCGCTTCCACCAGCCTCCCTTCCCAAACTTTCCCTCCACCCTGCCCCAGCATGACCTTCCCCAAACAGAACTCTGATCACATCTTCCCTCTGTGCGTGAAAAACCTCCCTGCGCTCCCCGATTAACTCCAGGTAATGTCTGCACTCCTCGACCTGACGCTCGAGGTGACTGCCACTAACCAGCCTTCACTGCCACCCTCTCCCTTGCCAGGTCCCCACATGGATCCCAAAGCCTGCAGTCTAACTGCCTCACACACCTGGGCATCTTTTCTCTAATGGTCTCTCTTCCTAGCGCACCCCTGCCTCCTGATAAAGTCCTACAGATGAGCTCACTCTGCCCCAGCACAGCACACACACCCCTGTTGTTAACAGGACACCTGCATACCAGGCTTGTTTGTGGGTCCGCTTCCCAATGAGCATGGGGGCTCTGGGGCAAGAGAGGCCACCTCCCGTTGTTCCCCATCTACACAACAGGTGATCAATTCGAGGTGTCTATTATCACTGTTGGTGACTTAAAAAATGTAGCCCCTGAGCAGACAGGTAGGGTGCCTGGCACGCGGTAGCTACTGGGAGAGGCCATGCCATGAGTGGACGGGTAAGGACAGCAGGATGCTGAGCGGGGCTGGCTCCCAGCTTAGCTGAGGCAGCCTTACTGCAGTGCCCTTCAGGTGTCTGAAAAGCCCATGGCTGCAGGAGGCTTATTTAGTGCCTTAAAATGCTGTAATGGTTTCCTTCCAAAGGTTCCAGACAAATGGAAAATGATAACGGCAGCCTGATGTTCCCATTACCTCCATGGCTACAAACCTAAAGAATATTTATGATCCATGGGAATAGAGATTTGGTGTCTTAGAAGCAAAGAAAGGTCACAAGATGAGCTGATCCACACCTTCAGGCCGTCTGCTTTTGGACCGGGAGAGGGGTCCCATCTTCAGTTATTCTCTCCAGTGCACCAGGCACCTGCTTCTCTTGTGAAAATGTGGAGCCGACACAACAATTTGTATTTGACTTCAAATAAAACCAATGTCTCTTCCAAGGAAGGGTGGAAAGTTGAACACAAGTATGCCACCTTGCAGGGGACTGAGAAGCCTCCTGGCAGGGCAATGAGGGTCGAGGACCCAGGGCCCACAGCCCTTGCAGGAAGGGGGCACCTTGCTCTCCATACTAAATTCCTAGCAACGAGGTTTAACGGCGGAAAACAAACACTCCCAGAGATTCTGGACCATTGCAAACAGAGAAACACTCGACAGGCGCTAGCGCTGGAGGAGACTCCCCCCTCCTACATTTTTCATGGGCCTGCTGCTCCTGCAGTTCCCCGTGCCACGCTTCTGACATTACAGCAGATGCTGAACTCCGCCGCCGCTGCCACACTAATCCTTCATCCTCAGCAGCCAATGGAAGCGCAGGCCTTCCCATTCATCACGGCCATGAGCACCAAAATAGCTCATCTGACCTTTGCAAATACCAAACAGAGGATTTAAAGCAGAAGCTGGCGAAAGGCAACGCAGAAGTCTTTAGCTTTCCTCTCCAAGACGATTTTGTCAGGAGCCAAGAAACAGGCTCCCTAGAGGACCAACACGGTTAAAAACTGGGTAGAAGTACTCAGATTGTAAGTGAGGTAGCCACCGGTGTTTCA
The DNA here is from genome assembly GCA_004026545.1 of Mormoops blainvillei. Taxonomy (NCBI): domain Eukaryota; kingdom Metazoa; phylum Chordata; class Mammalia; order Chiroptera; family Mormoopidae; genus Mormoops; species Mormoops blainvillei. Next base: position 40,574 of record PVJD01008110.1, on the reverse strand, counting down.
GCACACACACATTCCTTGGTGAATTATTTAACATATATTGAAAATATATATGGCTCAGAAATCTCTTCGCATTGCATTGAAAACAATGTCACACTGGGAATGAGAAGTTTCCTGAGAGAACACGCACACAAGCACAAACGTGGATGTCGGCGCTGCCACCAGCTGGACTCCACCAGACGAGAGAGACAACACTGCCACAAACACAGACCTGCCACAAAGAGCAGACAGACCCACCCTTCAGAGACCAACACTACAGCAGATCCAACTCACTGTTCAGCCTCATCACATACGTCCCCATTTTCTCTCTATTGATAGGCCTATAAATCTTAAATCAGTAGTTGATATTCTAGGAGTGGAAGTGACCCCTTAATATTTCATGGAGATGTTCTCTGCATGGCTGTCATCCAGCACTATCCAAAACTGGGTCCCGAGTGATTGTCATGAAATGCAGGGTCCTGGGTTTTTTCCACTTATAAAAAGTAATTACAGAAAACTTGAGGAACAGAGAAAAAAAGAAAAGCAATTTATATAGGTCTGCTGCCACCCTAATTCAATTTTTAATAACAACTTTATTGAGATATGATTCACATAAAATAAAATTCACCATTCTGAGGTGCACAATTCAGTGGGTTTTAGTATATTCACAGAGTGTAACCATCACCACTATCTCCTTTCAGAATATTTCATCACCCCCAAAAGAAACCCTGTATCCATTAGCTGTCGCTTCCCATTCCCCGCCCCCCATCCCAGGCCCCTCAACCACTAATCTGCCTTCTCTATACATAAATTGGCCTATCCTGGATATTTCATATAAATGAAATCATACAATATGTGGCCTTTTGTGTCTGGCTTCTTTTATTTACCACAGTGTTTTCATCTAATTCAACTTTTATTCACACTTCGTCAGGTTTCCTTTCCATCTTGATTCTTACACATTTAAAGACTAATCCTCTGCTCACTTTGTAAAGTCTCGCCTGGGTTTTGCTGAACAATGCGTTATTACCCCTTAGCCGGTACTGTGGGTCCAGGAGCTGAAGGCGGCCTATCTTGTTCTTTAAATGTGAGCCTGCCACATTGGTCTAATCTTATATATTTTAAATATATTTTATTGATTATGCTATTACAGCGGTCCCATTTTTTCCTCCCCTTTATTCCCCTCCACCCTGCACCCCCCCACCAACTAGCATTCCCCCCTTAGTTCATGTCCATGGGTTGTACATGTAAGTTCTTTGGCTTCTCCATTTCCTATGCTATTCTTAACCTCCCCCTGTCTATTCTGTACCTACCATTTATGATTCTTATTTCCTGCGCCTTTTCCCCCATTCTCCACCCTCCCCTCCCTGTTGATAACCCTTCATGTGATCTTCATTTCTGTGATTCTGTTCCTGTTCTAGCAGTTTGCTTAGTTTGTTTTTGTTCTTTTTTAGGTTCAGTTGTTGATAGTTGTGCATTTGTTGTAATTTTATTGTTCATATTTTTAATCTTCTTTTTCTTAGATTAGTCCCTTTAACATTTCACATAACAAATGTTCACTCAACAGGCTTATTTCACAAGCCCTTCTTGGGCTTGGTAATGATGAACTCCTTTAATCTTACTTTGTCTGGGAAGCACTTTATCTGCTCTTCCATTCTGAATGACAGTTTTGCCAGACAGAGAAATCTTGATGTGGACCCTCGCCTTTCCTGACTCTGAAGACTTCTTGCCAGCCCCTGCTGGCCTGGAAGGTTTCTTTTGAGAAATCAGTTGATAGTCCTATGGGAACCCCTTTGTAGGTAACTGTCTCCTTTTCTCTTGCTGCTTCTAAGACTCTCTCATCTTTAATCTTGGGTAATGTAATGATGATGTGCCTTGGTGTGTGCTTCCTTGGGTCCAACTTCTTTGGGACTCTCTGAGCTTCCTGGACTTCCTGGAAGTCTATTTCCTTTGCCAGATTAGGGAAGTTCTCCTTCATTATTTGTTCAATTAAGTTTTCAATGTCTTGCTCTTCCTCTTTTCCTTCTGGCACCCTGGGATTCAGATGTTGGAATGTTTAAAGTTGTCCCAGAGGTTCCTCAGCCTCTCCTCATTTTTTTGAATTCTTGTTTTTTCATTCTGTTCTGGTTGAATGTTTCTTTCTTTCTGCTCCAAACCATTGATTTGAGTCCCAGTTTCCTTCCCTTCACTGTTGGCTCCCTGCATATTTTGCTTTATTTCACTTTGCACAGCCTTCACTTTTTCCTCCATTTTGTGACCATACTCCACCATTTCTGTGAGCATCCAGATTACCAGTGTTTTGAACTCTGCATCTGATGGGTTGGCTATCTCTTCATCGCTTAGTTCTATTTTTGGAGTGTTGATCTATTCTTCGTTTAGGCCACACTTTTTTTGTCTTGGTGCACCTATTACATTGTGAGTGGTATAGTCTTAGGTATTCCTCAGGGCGTGGCAACCCGCTTCACTGCCTTGGGGCGCTGTATGTGGGGGAGGGGTCAGAGAGGGAACAATGCCGCTTCCTTGGCTCTTGGTGGCTTTCAGTCACTTCCCCTGCTACCCACAAGCAAACTGGGCCCTTCTGGTGCTGATTCCCGGGTGGGAGGGTTTGTGTTCATTCTAGGACCCTATGGGTCTCTCAAATGAGCTCTCCTGTGACCAGTTTCTCCCACCGCTGCAACCCCCACAGGTTTTTACCGGTAGAGGTTTTGAGGCTTTCTTTTCCTGCACCAGAACCCTGGGTTGTGCGATCTTTCTCATTCTCTAGTTATTCCTCCCTGTTTATCCATAGGGAAACGTGGGACCACACGGTCACTGCCCCACCACATTTTCTCCACCTCTGCTGCCCATCCCTATCCCTCCTACCAGTTTGGATGAATGTTTCTTCTTTAACTCCTTGGTTGCTGGACTTCCATACAGTTCGATTTTCTGGCAGTTCTGGTTATATTTTGTTTTTAAATTTGCTGTTGTCCTTTTTCTGGTTGTGTGAGGAGGTGAAGTGTATCTACCTATGCCTCCATCCTGGCCGGAAATCACGTTGGTCTAATTTTAACAGAAAGTGCCTGGCAATTAGAAAGATACTGAGGAGCTGCACTACTAGTCCTCAGGGCAACCACACAAAGCACCAGATACAATGCGGCACAGGAACAGTGAAGAACACAAGGACACCAAGTTAAAGAAGAGACAGCTGCCATCTGGTGAGCTCTCTGTTTTGAAAATGTTATGAACTCAATTATGTATGCCCCAAATCCCCACACCTGACAAGTTCCTATGTTGAATGTCACTGTATTTGGAGATGGGCTCTTTAAAGGAGAGATGAAGTTAAAATGAGCCAGTTAGAGTGGGTCCTAATCCAATCTGGCTAGTGTCCTTATAAAAGGAAATCTGGACATTACAAAGAGACTCCAGGGATGCATGTGAACCATGTTAAGACACAGCAAGAAGGTGGCCATCTGCAAGCCAAGGAGAGCCCTCAAAAGAGAAACCAAACCTGCTGACACCTTGATCTTGGACTTCCAGCCTCCAGAACTGTGAGAAAAGAAATTCTGTTGTTTAAGCTCCCCGGTGTGTGGTCCTTTGTTATGGTGGCCCCAGCAAACATCTCATTTAATGTCTCATAATTTAGTTCGTAAACACGCTTTAAAAAGTAGGGCTGTTATCCCCATTTACCATGAGGAAGCCGAGGCTCAAATATGTAAATGGAGCTGGGAGTAAAACTAAAGTTAGTGTGATTTCAAAACTTTTGTTCTCTCCAGAAAGTACACATGTTGAAATTTATTTTTAACTTTTCTATAGCGAGGGGGCAGGGGTGGAGGTGGCTACTGAAATAAACAAAATTTTTTTGTTCTAATTTTAAAAAACCAGTATATATTCTTCCCAGAATATACCTTCCGAATTCAAAATTCATTGATTTCAGAAACAGTTTTGAGGGAGGAACAAAAACATTTAGCATTTCGTCAAGTGCTTTACATGCATTATCCACTTTGTGCTAAGAGATATGTGTAGTCATAATTGAGGAAACAAAGGCTCAAGATATTAAATGCCCATATCAGAGCACTGTACAATATTTGTCTTTCGTTAAGTTCCCTAGTCTAACAGTTGCATTTTGAAACACCAGCTGAACTAAATTCTATTCATTGAATTCTCATTGGGTGCTCAGGATACCAAGGTGAATGCACCCTAGCCCCTCCCTTGGAGGGGATGTGCAGCCCAGCCACGAAGGGCAACAGCTCTCCAGGGAGTTTCAAGAGGATCAGAAAAGGGACCCCTTTCTCAGGACAGAAGTGGCACCAGGGCACAGCCTGTTCAGCAGCCCCGCAGCTCGCCCTGCAGTCCGCACCCCCTCTTGAGGGCTGAGAGCAACCGGAACCCCAGGGAGCACTGGAGTCTCTCTCCTCTGGACCAAGCCAGCCTGGCCACGAGATGTGGGCATGCCGACTCTGGGAAGGTGGTGAAATACAGACCCAGGCCTGTTCACAGTGGATAACGGGCGAAGCAAGAAAGTCACAGTGCCAAGCAAAGGTCGAAAAACCAGAGGGGGCCACGAGAGGAGCAGACTGCCCCCAAAAACCAAGTGAACGGGGAGCTTGAGCCAGGGAGCCAAAGGAGGTGGAAGCCAAGAGACGTCAGGGCCTTGGGGCACCTGCAGAAGACCTGGCTTTAACAGTGTCAGGGACCCTTCATGGGGGTTTCATGCCACGCATTTCTCATACAGGTGCCTTCTACCCCAGACAGTGGCTCTTGCCACCTGCCACTCAGTCCCCATATCCACCTCTTCACAGTGCTAGGTGCTGCTCTAGAGTAGGGAGTGGTACCTGTCAAATGCCTGCCGGGGGGACCCAGTTCCCCAGCAACACTGCTGAGCATCTCATAGTGCAGGACAGCGGACCTGGTGCAGGAAACGGCACAACCCAAGGCTCCACCTCTGAGGGGAGTCAGCCCCCAGGGCTCCTGGGCAAGATGGAAGCTTAACTGCAAAGTGCCCCTTCCCACAGCTCAGTCTCAGGTAAACAGACACGCCTATTCTGATCTGTGCTAGGGTGACTAGATGGAAAAAGTCCCTAGGGAATACCTGGGACGCCTGGGCCAAAGACAACAGTGGCTCTGTGATCAGAGGACGCTCCTCAAGTGAGTGCGGCATCTGAGCCTGCCATGACGCAGGGGCAGGATCTCACTGCCTGAGAGAGAGAAGCAGAGGAGAGAGCTCTCGTGGTGAAGGCACGGGCCAAGGCACAGGCCCAGAGGCAGGCAGCGCACCCCGTAAGGGCACAGGCCGGGGTGGCCAGAAGCTACACTCCTCAGAGTGTGCACCCTGGACCACCAGGCCACAGTGGCTTCAGGTGGGCCAGAGGAGCTCAGTAACACTGGAGCAGTTGTCAGAGGCTCTCCAGCTTCTGCCCCGGTTCGGTCACTCTACCACGGTGAATGCTCCCTGTGCTGACACGGGCACAGGTCTCAGTTAGGGCCCAGGGCAGGCAACAGGATTCAGCTAAAATAAAAAACCTTGTTTTGGTTTCCCTGCTTTTATTATTTTTATGTTACTTTGGATTAATGCCAAGTGACACTGCTCTTCAATTTACAATAGTGATAAAAGAACTTTAAAAGTAAATTTGTCCAAGTAATAAAAGTGAGTCGATATAAAGAAAGTATCTTCTAAATAACCACATAGGTGGCTCATGGATTCTTCAAAATCATGAAGGTGGTGCCCCCGTCCCACGCCAGTGTGGCCCTGGCCACGCCGGTCAGAGGCGGCACCAAATGTGTCAAACACCTGCTCCTTGGCTTTAATGTCACCTTCTGGCTTGGCAGGGTTGCAGTCTTTGCCACTGGACTATGGCTCCAATTTGATTCTCAGACCAAGAGCAAAAAAATGATCACTCATTCCAGCCTCTACACAGGAGTTTATACTCTGCTGCGAGCCCACACCCTTGCAAGGCGGGTGAGCCTGTGGAGCAGCGGCGGCTGTGCAGGAGTCCCAGCACACGCTGGGATTCTGTCTTCCTCTTGGTGGTATTTGCCCTTAAAATAGCTGCAGCCACCTGGGAATACTCCCACAAACAGGAGGTGATTAAGGAACTCCACGAATTTTACATGACCACCTTCTTCAAGCTGAAATCCAAGGACGAGCCCGAGCAGGAAATGATAAAAAGGCATCTACTATACACGCTGAACTGCTATGACGTGGCTGAGGAATGAATAATTCATCTCGGCCATCTGCCCCCAGAAGGATATCCTCTCAAGCATCTCTCTCACTGAAGCCCTGCTCTGAGGCCATCAGAGAGGTCTTCCACAACAAACTGCGCAGCACTGGCGTGGCAGGCATCAGGACCGCCATGCCATGCTGTTTGGCACTGTCCTCGGCAGGACCCCGAGCTGAGCTTTCGCAGGAGCTGAGAGCTGGTCCAGGGCCGCCTTGTACTCCAGGGCATGGGACGTTACCCTTGGACACTGTTGGTTATTTTCCTGGAGTTTTACTTGTGGGTTTTTTCTTTTTTGCTTCCAACTGAAGTATTCATTTTCCATTTCTAAACAAAAAAGTTTTCTCTGTCTTTTTAATGCTTTATTCAATATTGATAGTTGAGGGACTGGGGGATTTGTTTTATAATTTTTGGTTGTTTTTGCTTATTATGTTAAGTAGAAATCCTACAATGAAATGTACTGTATTTGCTAGACTCTAGAAATAAAGATATTGTACGTAAAGGGAATTTTCTGTCCTTAAATAGATTTTTAACAAGGTTATCAAATTTAATCAGATTGTGACTTGTGTTGAAGACAATTTGATATCAATACATAATTAAAGATTATGGCACTTTTTTAAAAATCAGGAAGGTGGTCCTCAAGGGTGATGGAAGCAGTGATATCTGGAAAACGCACACCAGAACCTAGGTATTCAGGGAAGGGAAGGGGGAAACACTGCAGTTCCTTCTTACAGGTGGCCCACGGGCCCAGGAGGCCCACTGGGCAGTGGCGCTAGTTTACCTTCACCTCTTGGGGGAGGATCTCAAGGACAGTACCTCAGGGATTCATTTGGAGCTAATGTATAAGCAGAGGTTATGGCTTTGATGTGGGGAAAACCTGGGTCCAAGCCTTGGCTCTGCCACTGTCTCCCGAGGGGGTCTCTGGCATGTGACCCAGCCTCGCTGTAAATCAGGGAAAATAACACTGCTACTGGGGTTGCTGCAAGGGGAGTGGGCAGAAACCCTCAATAAATGGCAGTTCCCTCCTCACCTACTCCCTTTCCAGATCTCTGGCTGGAACGAATCTAAAATCCAGTGTCTGAGAACGTACATCAGATTTGGGGGATCAGAATTTTACTGCTCTGTTCTGGCCCTAAAGTAAAGGATGTACAAAATTGCCAATTTAAGTTTATTTCACTGGGTTAGAGACAAGGAGGGAGATCCTGTGCCTTCTCAAGGCTAACAAGTCACCCACTAGCATGCAGGGAGTACAGCTTTGGGCATCAAGGTTACTACCCTGGAACAGCAACAGAAAGATGTGGTTCCCTCACAACTGGCAGGCAGATAGGGGAAAGAAAAGGTATTTCACATGAGGGTCAACTGGAATATGGTGACCAAAGGGTCCTTAGGGAAAAGGCCTTTAACAAGAAAAGTAAAGATCCTGGATGGCTGATACAGGGCAGGGGAGGTCGAGGCTGCGGGAGGAACGGTGGCCTCCACGGCTCCGCATCAGGCACTGTCCACTCTGCCTTCCACGGCTGAGGTGCTCAGGAAGGCAGCTGAGCCTAAGGCAGTGTGTGTTTGATCCGCAGGTCTCGGAGATGGTTATCCATAAGGGAGCATGGACCACCGACAACCAAAGGCCTCTTCCCTCCTCAGATGTGCAGAAATGTAGATATCTAGGTACTCTTGGGATCTGTTAGTGAGTCTAATGCAGGACCCCCTTTTAGAAGTCCATTTGGCAGTCTCTTTAAAAATTTTAAGCCCTTGCTGGTGTGGCTCAGTGGACTGAGTGCTGGCCTGAGAACCGAAAGGTCACCGGTTCAATTCCCAGTCAGGTACATGCCTGGGTTGCAGACCAGGTCCCCAGTCGGGGGTGCATGAGAGGCAACCACACAGTGATGTGTCTCTCCCTCTTTCTCCTTCCCTTCCCCTCTCTCTAAAAATAAATAAACAAAATCTTTAAAAAAAAAAGTTTTAAATGCTCATATAGTCTGACCCAGGTTTTTACTTCTAGGATTCTAAACTGTAGAAATGTGTAATTGTACAAACAGCACTGTTTATAAGGAAAAAATACCCACACACTTCCTCCCAGTAAGAGAATGGCTATATAATTGTTATCCACTCTGTGGAATGCTATGCGCAATGAGCTAGACTGAAATATGCTGCCATGAAAGATCTCTAAAATATACGATGACATGACAAAAGCAAGCTGTAAAATGAAACCTACAGTAGGATCCTGTTACACAAAAGAAACTTCATGGAACAAGGACCACACACTAAGCAGCTGCTAGGGATACCTCTGGGGAGCCAAGCTTGAGTGGGAAAGTAGGGACTGTCACTTTATACAAAACATACTTCTGTATTGCCTGGGTTTTTTTTAATCCTTACCTGAGGACATGCTTATTGATTTTAGAGAGAGGGGAAGGGAGGGGAAGAGAGTGGGAGAGAAACATAGGTGTGAGAGAGAAACATTGATCAGTTGCCTCTCACACACACTCCTCCAGGGATCAAACCCACAACCTTTTGGTGTACTGGGTGATGCCATAACAACTGAGCCACACCAGCCAAGGCCGTACTAATTTTTTAGAACGTGTACGCCTCTTACTTTCACTGTATATACTTCTTCTTGTCTAATTTTATTTTTTTTAAGATTTTATTTATTTGTTTTTAGAGAGGGTAAGGGAGGGAGAAAGAGAGGGAGAGAAACATCAATGCATGGTTTCCTCTCACATGCCCCCTACTGGGGACCTGGCCCGCAACCCAGGCATGTGCTCTGACAGGGTATCAAACCAGTGACCTTTTGGGTTCACAGGCTGGCACTCAATCCTCTGAGCCACACCAGCCAGGGCTGTATTATCTAATTTTTTTAAACAATGTGTACATCTGTCACTTTCACTTTACATAGTTCTTCTTGCCTAATTATAAAATAAGAATGGGTATAGGCATTATGGACAAAAAGGAGCAACATACTAAACCTGACAAGCTCAGGGGAGGCCTGCAAGGCTTGTCTTACAAAATCAGAGACCTAAAGTAAACAGATAGAATGGTCTGAAATTAACACTTTCCAGCTAATAGCAGTTCATGGTCAGTATTTGTCCTAGGGTGGTATTTTTCCCTAACAAAGGTCAATCTTCGCCTTAACTGGGCCTGTCCTCTTTTTGTTTTTCTTCTTCTTCATCTAGGATAACTTACTTGATAACACCTTTGGAATAGCAAAGTAATTTCCTTTCCCCCCCACCCCCGCCCCTCAAAGCACAACCACTGCACAAGAGCAGAGACCACAAATTTCTTCACTGTTATTATTGTCATGTAAATTGTTCACTGTAAACTGTCCTGCACCCATGAATGTGAAAGAAGTATATGTCTATTCCTGTTACTTCTTATCCAATCCCAGGAGTTTCCCCACTCTGCTTTCTCCTGCCTCCCTAATCTGTCACCAACAAATTTCATGTAATCCCTTCAGGCCCCCACTTTGACTGTAATGTATAAAACAGGGTGCATAGCTGCTGTTCTCTGGAGCATTTTCTCAATCTGTTGAAGTTTTGCTTCCCTGAAATAGCAATTGTCATTAGTTTGCCTCAAATAAACTCATAAAAATTTTTACATCTTTGGATGTTTCTCACATTGACAGCACATACCCATTCACTGAAACAAATAAACAGGTGGCACAAAAGACGAAGAGAAGGCAGCCTCTGGGGTGCCTTCTGGAGGAACCCTGGAGGACGAGGGTTTGAATGTCCGCCCTCTGTGAGAAGGCCCCTTAGCTACCCCAAGGTGCTGCTTCCTCCACTGTCACCTATAAGAAGGTGGGGAGGGTGTGTGTACCTTTCTCAAAGGCAGCCTTCTGACCACCACACTGGGGCTTCTGGGAAGCCACACTCAAAAGGCTGGTACCTTACCCTTTACCGGCTTCCATCCTGTCCCTTAGTGGAGCTCTGAAGCACCTACCATTTCATACCCTTCTCTCTAAGTCTACCAAGTTTTGAAACTGAAGTCCCCTCCTTGGGACATTCTCTTAAACAGGAGTTTGCATTTGATGAAGTTCAATGACAAGTTGAAAGTCTTGTTCCCTCTGATGAAAAGGGGCCACATACTAAACCTGACAAGCTCAGGGGAGGCCTGTGTGGTGGCCTTATTAACTCAGAGACCTGGAGTAACCACAAAGGATGGTCTGAAATTAAAACTTATTAACTAAAAGTAGTTTATGGCAGGTAGTCATATCCTAGGGTAGAATCTTCCCTCACAGAAGTCAATCTATGCCTTAATTGAGCCTATTGTCTTTTTGCACCTATGATGACATACCTTTGGAATGTCAAGAAATCTCCTTTCTCCAGACCCCTCAAAGCACAAGCACCCTGCACCAAAGCAAAGACCACAAATCTCCTCATTGTTATTGAGTTAAATGTTGACTGCTAACTATCCTGTACCCACCTATGTAAAAGAAATGTGCATCTACTGAAAGGACAAAGCTGGTGCCATTTGCTATGGTGGCACCATTTGCTGAGCAGGCCTATGACCTTGTTAAACATGACTGCTGTTTTACTCTTCTGAGCGTCTGTCCCCAGGACTGGAAAACTACTGAAAAAGCGAGAACAGAACATGACTAACTGCCCCCCACAGCCGCAGGCAAAAGATAACGTTGGAGCAAATTCCAGCTTACACAAAACAAACCAAAACCTCCTGTGTTGCAACACGCCTAACAGCCCAGAGACCCCACAATAGCAACCCCCCCACCCTTTATAATCCAATAAAAGTTCAAAACCCCAACCCCTCAGGGCCGGTGTAATTCTTCACGCCTGACCCCTTTCCTCTCTTGGGAAGTGAATAAAACTTTGCTCTCTGCATTTTTCTCTCAATGTGAATTCTTTCACAGCCTGTATCACCAACCACACTAACATTTTGGTGGCCTGCACAGGGACATTCTCTATTTCTTCCTCTCCTTCTCCTCCTGAGACTTGCGACTAGCGGAGCAGTGGGCAGCAGAAGCTCATCCCAGGCTTACCCCCTAACCCTGTCTCTGTGAGGTTTGGAGGGAAGATTCTAATCCTTTTCTGTTGCTCCAGACTCTGTGGATAGCCTCTTCCCCACCCACAGTCACTGCCAGTGATAAGTAAGCCTCTGGATCTTGGGACACTACCATTCACAGACCAAAGGCAATAGCTTTCTAGCCGTGCCCTGGTTGCAAGTCCCGTCATTGGGCGTATCACTTTCCTCCGGGATTCCTTGAGGGACGGCTCTTTTCTCCCTCCTAGTCTCAGTCTTCCCCTATGATTCAGGGATGCCTGACTCCAGGACAGATCTCTGTGGCTTCAGTCTGATCTTCGAGTCGGGGATGCTCAATTCCTGGGGTCAGATCTGTTTAAGTCGTCAGAGTTAGGGATGCCCCTCTCTGACCTTTCCCTCCCTCAGCACATTTCAGTCCCTGAGGTGTCCTCTCTCTTTCTTGTAGTTCTTGCCATGGGCAATACTCAATCGACCCTGCCCACAGACTCCCCATTGGGATGTTTCCTTAAGAACTTGAAGGCTCTAGGACTTACCAACCTCAAGGCCAAGCACCTCATTTTCTAATGCAATATGGCCTGGTCCCAATACAAACTAGCGGATCAGGAGGTCTGGCCCACGAATGGATCTCCTAACCATAATACTGTCTTCCAACTTGACCTGTACTGTAGCCATCTTGAGAGATGGCCCAAGGTTCCTTACATCCAAGGATTTTTCAACCTCTCTCGTAATCCTGACCTCTGTGCCTCTTGTCACACGCTTTTACTTACATCTATTTCCCTTCCTCCTCCATCTTCCCAAGATTTGGATGATCTCCCCCTCTTTGCACCTCCTCCTTCTCCGCGTCCCCCTTCCAGCCCTTCACCTGACTCTTTAACACTCCCTCCATCTCTTCTCCCTACTTCTCCTCATACCTCTCCTCCTACCCCCTTTAGATTGGGTTTCTCCTGGCCATACCTGTTCCGGTTGGCCGTTTCAGGAACCCCCTAAGCCTGAAACCCAGCTCCCTCTCTGTAACGTTGCTGGATCAGAGACCATTATTCGGGTCCAGGCTGCCTTTTCATCGTCAGACCCCTCCCAAATTGAGGTACAGCTCAGCAGTTTTTCGGCAAACCCAGCTAAGTTTACAAAGGAGAATGACTATCTTGCCCTCTCCTATGATCTCTCCTAGAGAAATACGCACATTATCTTTTCAACATGTACCAATTCAGGAGACAGAGGCCATATCTGGGCCAAAGCGTGGGAGATGGGATGACTGAAGAAGGAGGCAGCCTAATACTCATGCCTGCCGCGCCACAGCCTGTCCCTGACCAGGACATTCCCCAGACCACCGTAAACGAGATCCCATGCTCTCCTGCCTCACAGAGGAGATGAAGCGGCCACTGAGAAGCCTGTGAACTACGACAAGGTTAAGGAAGTCACTCAAGGGCCAGAGGAGAACCCTACTCTTTTCCTCTCTGGGCTCTTGGAGGCTTTTTGCCTCTCCACTAACCTAGACCCCGAGTTGAGGCAGCGACAAGTCTGTCCTAGTGATGCACTTCATCTCCCAGTCAGCCCTGGACATTCGGCACCAAATCCGAAAGCTAGAAAAGGGCCCTCAAACCGCACAATCAGAGTAAGTGGCTCTGGCTTTCAAAGTCTTTAACAATCATGATGAGGATCGACGAGAGGAGAGAAGGGAGCGGGATCCAGGACGATCCTGGGAGGAAGAAGTGTTTTTCCAAATGGTGCCCTCAGCAATTGAGGGGGCTTTTCAGGGAGGGACTTAACCAAGACCCCCAATGCAACAGCAAGGACAGCCATCAGTGGTCCTGGGGCCCCAATCCCACTTCAGCTGCCAACAAGAGGGTCACTGGAACAAAGAGTGCCCTAAGAACAAGCAGCAGCTACCGCGACTGTGCCCACATTGCAAAAAGACGGGGCACTGGAGGAGGGGAGTGCCCTCTCCTCAATGGAAGAGATCGAACTCCCCTTCCGGAACGGACAGGGGCTCCTTCCCTACCCTCAGGCCTCCTCGGCCTCCTTCAGACATGGACTGACAGCCCTGGCACCAGGCCAGGCTCCACTTCACACCATCGGATTGGCCGAGCCTCGGGTAACTCTCTCCACTGCAGGTAAGCTCATCGATTTCTTAATCGATACCAGAGCCACTTACTCTGTTTTCCTCGAGTTTTCGGGCCCTTTGTCTCCCTCTCCCATCTCCATGATAGGGGTGAAGGGAAGGCCTCAGGCCACTCTACAAACCTCCGCCTCCTGTGCGCTCTGGGAGGTCAGGTCCTTGCTCACTCCTTCTTCGTTATTCCTGATTGTCCTTACGCTCTCCTACAGATGGACCTCAGGACTTTTTCCAAGGACACCTGGGGACTGCCTCCACCCCAGCTTCCCTCCCGGACTCCTTCCCCCGAGGTTGTAAACAGGGTCGCCCCTGAGGTCTGGAACACTGATACTCCTGGGAGGGCACATCACATACAGCCCATCGCTATCCACACGAAAGGTCCCACACATTTTCCTTGCCAATTAAGCTATAAGCCCTCAAGGGTCTCGAACCCCTCATTACCAAGTTTCTCAAATCAGGCTTCCTAAGACCCACCAACTCTCCTTACAACGCTCCTATCCTCCCGGCAGGAACCCAGATGGCTCCCATCGACCAGTACAGGACCTTGGAATCATCAATGAGGCAGTCATCCTCCTCCACCCAGCTGTTCCCAACCCTAAACCTCATTCAGCACCATCCCTGCCAATACACAGCTCCCCCTTCAAGTAATTCTCACCATTCCCATGGCAGCTAAGCTCTCTGGACTTCCATCATGGATACCTCTCTCCTGACCAAACCCCCTGACCCACCTAAAGTTCTCCACAGGAGGAACCGCCCGAGGACTCCACTCTTCCCTCCAGTGCCTGCCAGCCAATTTCAGATACCAAGCTCCGACTTACCAAAGTCCAGCCAACAGACACGTAAGTCCTGGAAAGTGTCTGACATGCTCTGGTACTATTGCTAATTTCCCTTCTTTTACAAGTCCCCACCAGTCCCAGGAAGAGATCTCCTGTGTCCTTGCTGGGAACCCAGTTTCACTCCTTCTGCTCTTTTCTCCCTCAGGAAACATCCTCTTCCAACACCCTTACCTATCTATAGTCCAGGAGGCCCTTAATTTTCTAAATAATAAGGCAACCAGCCCTACAGGCACTGTTGGATCTGAACCAACACCTCTCCCAGCGGGGCACTAGTAGCAATTCCTATCCCTCCTTCAGAATGGAGCCAATTAGAGACCTTCCCAGCCACCTGCCCCCCCCCCCATTTCGATCAACCCGGATGGGCCATTAATGAAAGGGTCAAACCTACACTAGACCACATGCTTCTCAATCACCTACACCAACAGGCCCATCACAACCTCCGACCAATATTTTCCCCTGTAGAACTCTTTAGCCAAGCGCCCCTCTGCCTAACAGCTGAGACTAGACTGAGGTGGATCCTTTTCCAACACATCGAAAGAGTGTCATCATTCCTTTAACCTATCTCCTTCTTGGAAGTTTTATGAAGAGGGGGGATTTGACTGGTGGGATATTAAGGCAAATGTCTGGTTCTGGTTTTCCTAACTCCCTTCCTGGGACCTAGAGCAGCCTTTTTCTTTATTCTCACTTTTGAGCCATGTCTCCTCAAATATCTCATATCCTTCTTTCCAGGAAGCCTGGAGCATCCAGGCTCTGGGATACTCTGTCCACAAACAGCCTCTGACCACAGATCTCACTTTTCAGGCTGTCCCGATGCCCATTAATGATCCATGCACAGGCCCTCGGGTAGGGACAACTCTACACTCCTAGTGCGCAGGAGGCTGCCATAAGAAGGTCTTTGCCCATACTCCCTAGAATCAGGTCCAATCATTACGAGTAAAATAATTTAAAAACCAGATGGGGGAATGAGAGGGCAAAGTCGGCCATTTGCTATCGTGGTACCATTTGCTGAGCAGGCCTATGACCTTGTTAAACGTGACTGCTGTTTTACTCTTCTGAGCTTATGTCCCAGGACTGGAAATTACTAGAAAGCAAGAACAGAATGTGACTAACTGACGCTAACAGCTGCAGGCAAAAGATAACATTGAGGCAAACTGCAGCTTACACAAAACCAACCGAAACCTCCTGTGCTGCAACACCCTAACAGCCCAGTGGCCACGCAACAGCAACCCCCCCCACCCTTTAAAATCCAATAAAAGCTCACAACCCCAAACCCGCAGGGCGAGCATAATTTTCCATGCCTGGCCTCTTTCCTCTCTTGGCAAGTGAATAAAACTTTGCTCTCTGCATTTTCCTCTCTTTGTGAATTCTTTCACAGCCTGCATCAAGGGCCACCCTAACATCTATTGTTATACTTTTTATCCAGTACCAGAGATTTCCCTGCTTTGCTTTCTTCTGCCTCCCTAAACTATCACCAGTGGATTTCATGTAACCCACTTACATCTTCTCTTTGATTGTAATGTATAAAATGAGGTGCAAACTGATACTGTCCAGAGCATTTTTTCAATTGGTTAAGGTTTTGCTTCCCAGCAATTGTCATCATTTTGGCTCAAATAAACACAAAAATTCTCTATAGGTTCAGAGGTTTCTTATGACTTTTTCTGGCCAACTCCTCCTCATCCTTCACACCAGGTTCAGGAACCTTATTTCAGTTTTCCTCTGAGCCCTCCCCCACCGGTACACCCACAGGATGTGCCCAAGGGGCACTGAAATTATGTACTCCCCTCCCTCTTAGGAGAAACTCCCTGAGGATGCTGACTGTGTCTCACACAGCACCAAGCAGGGCAGGCCCTCAGAAAGCCTGGGAGTCCGCCCTACCTCTCCCCTTCCCATGTGCTTACACTGCAACATGCCTGCCTGTATCCAAGGTAGTGGGCTGGCCCCAAGACAGGAGGTGTCTCCTCCAGAAGGTAATCTCTTCACTAAAGGCCCATGTAATGCTACCAGCCAAGTTGAGAGCTATAATTTCCACTCTGTCACTTAGGCACAAGTGACGCCTCAAGTCTGTCTGTTCTATCACTTCCACCTTCCCTCCCAACAAAGAAATTGTATATAACAACAATAGAGCAGCATCTAGTAACTACGACATGCTGAAAAATGAGCATATTCCCTGAGACCAATGCTCTGCCTTCTAGATATACATCCTTCACTTTAGTTCTGACCAGTCCTGAATCTATATGGGTGCTTAATAACATGCTTCCAAAAGGTCTGCAACCACGTTAGAGCAGCTACAATCAGAGTAGTGTCGGTGAAGGTGTGGGGACATTAGGACCCTATGAACTGCTGGTGGGAATGTAAAGGGGTGCAGCCACTATGGAAAACAGTATGGAGCAAGAGAGAAGGAGTCTCGTGCAGGAGGAAAGAACATGATGAGCACAGGTAAGGAGAAGGTGGGCATGGAAGTGTGTGTGCAGCCTTTCGTTAAAGAGCAGACAAGGAGAAGCCCGCTCAGTGAGGGCTTAAACACCAGGCTACATTTATGACTCACACCGAAGGAGGGGGAGAATTCCAGGAGAGTTCTGGGATATTTGTTGGAAATTCTGAGTGGCCACAGTGTGAAAAAGGAGAGAGAGTGGAAGGAAAGAGCCACCAGCTGAATGGTACCTGCAATGGCTCAGGAAGCACCAGGGCCAGACTAAGTTAAAAGAGGTGAAAACTAAGAAGAGGAAAAAAGCCAAAGACATTATGAAGAAAAACAAACAAAACCCCTCCCACTGGCACTAAGCTCCAGAGCCGAGAGGCCAGAAAACATGCATGTGGCTCTTCCATCCATCTGCTCAGCCCCTTCCAGACCTCCTTCCTTTTGCTATTGGTCCCTAGGGCAATCTGCCTTTATGTTCAAAAGTATTTATGAAATTGAAATAAGTGTACCTCATGGGTGCCATGTGCCATTACATGTGACACTTTCAGGTATCAGAGTTCTTTCATCTGCTGGGGGACCCAATTTGTCCAGTTGACAAGTGAGAAGTCTGTGACACCAAACAGTTATAGAAACAAAGCCGACCTGGTCTCTGGAAATGAAGCTGTGCTCTCCACCACAGCCAGCGGACAGTATGGTGGTTGCTGGCAGAGAGCCCTCACCTCTTAAACCACAGCACATCGGGAGGAACCAGCAGGACCTCAAACCACACGCCCTTTCAAGAGGCAGGTGGAAAAAATAATATATATATGATTTCTCAGTACTAGAGAAGAAAGCAGAAGACTCCTCAAAATACTACTGGGGCTCAATACAAAAGAGCATATGCTATACGACTCCACAGTTAGGAACTTCTAGAACAGGTAGAACTAGCCGGTGATAGAGCTACAATCAGTGGTTACAAGGGGTGTGTTAGAGTGGGAGACTGGCTGACTGGGAAGGGGCATGAGGGAACTTTCTGGAGTGATGGTGAAAGCCTGTATCTTGATGGGGTATAGGTTACAACTGTGGATGCACTTGTCAAAATTGTAATAATTAAGATTTGTATATTTCATTAATTATAATTAAAAAGTAAATGATACCTCAATGAAAAATATTAAAATATATGTGTGTACACAGACACACACACACACACACAAATTGGATTCAAAAGAAAGTAGACTCTTCTATGGAGGCTTAAGGCCTTAAGAAAAACTAAAAGCCACTTTGATCCAGGACTTAAGCTTATTTAAGTGTGGAAATGAACTTGGAGATCCTGTTGTTCAATCCATGTTCTTCAAATGAGCAAATGGGTAGGATATGACGTACCAAGAATCATACAGCAAATCAGCAACACGCAGTGACCAATCCCAGGCCTCCCAAATCCTAGTCCCGGATTAGTTTCTCTGTCCTGGATCAGTGCCAGAAAAAGCAGATTAAAACAGAAAACCAAAGGTTATTTTAAGAACTAATTTCATTTCAATCATCAAATCAGGTCTAAATCAGGGGACTAACTTTCAAACCAAAAAAAAGTATTTACCTTCATGAGTCCGAGTGAAAAACGGCCCCTCCCTGAACAGCAGACTTACTGCTGCTTTGCTTAGCCTCCCTGCCCGATACAAAGAGCCGCAATGCTGGCGAGGGCCCTGAGGCAAACAGAAACACATGGGCGTCTTAAACTGAGTACTATCCCCAGTTTTACCACTGGCTCACTGTGGGACTCTGGTAAGTCACCTACTGTTATTACCGGAAAGGGGAGCTGGCCCTCAGCAGGTCTGCCTAGGGCCAGCCCACTGTGTGTGGGTTCTTGACTTTGTGCAGAAAAGATTTCACAACCCGAGTCCAGGTGATTTTGAGATGTTTATTAATGCTGGGGACAGGGAACCAAGGAAGGGTCTAGGACGGAAGAAGCAACAGGAGGGCCTAGGCTGGGCTGCCTTGGCTCCCTAGAAATGTCATTGGAAAGAAATGAGCTCAGTGGCAAGTGAGAGAAAAGGGGCCTTGGAGACAGGATCAGGGGTTAGCCTCGGATGAGCTGTCACTGCTCACTGTTCCCCCGGTTGCAAGTCTCATGGGGTCCCTTACAGGTTAGGAGATGCTCGCCTGTGGAGGAAGGGAAAGGCATAGGTGTGCTCCTGGAACGGAGACCAAGCACTAGGTCCTTCCTCTTGAGGGTTTTTAATTTTTCTTTATTTATTTGTTTTTAGAGAGAGTGGAAGGGAGGGAGAAAAGACAGGGAAAGAAACATCAATGTGTGGTTGCCTCTTGAGCGCCCCCTACTGGGGACCTGACCCACAACCCAGGCATGTGCCCTAGACTGGGATTCAAACTGGTGACTCTTTGGTTCGCAGGCCGGCGTTCAATCCACTGAGCCACACCAACCAGGGCTAATTTTTTTTTAAATCCTCACCTGAGGACACATTTGTATTGAGTTTAGAGACAGGCAGAGAGAGAGAGAGAGAGAGAGAGAGAGAGAGAGAGAGAGATACATCAATCGGTTGTCTCCCATATGTGCCCCAACCAGGGATCAAACCAGCGATCTTTTGGTGTACAGGACAATGCTCCCACTGGCCAGGGCCATCTTGAGGGTTATTAAAGGCTGGGAGTTTAGGGGAGGTTCTCAATAGAATCTTCATCAGCTTTATGCTGATGTGCCCAAATGAGATTTATTCCCCTGACTTCATTCGTCCTTGGGTGTGGTTGGCACAAATGGCACTAAACTGGATTTCTGCAACCTGTCTCCCTGAGTAGGTGATTTAAGCTATTTACCCTCTGGTTGGGGAGGAGAAGTGTAAACCATTTACCCTTAAATGTCCTTGGTTGGGGAAGATAGGATTTTGCAATTTACTAGATGGCTGTTTAACTATCTGTCTCAGTTTCCCAGTTCTACTTGTCCTGGCTGACTGGCCTGTCTCACTATGATACAATAAAAAAAAAAAATTTTGAGATTTGTCTTGGATTTGTGGCACATAGCTCCAAAAACCTTTGAATCTCCACAGTGATGAGAGTGTCTTTGCATGAGGATGAGTTAACTGGGGATGGGGTGGTGGTTCGATAGCTTCCGGATGGGGCTGGTTGCCAGAAAGACCAAGGCCTAGGAGGGTGGGGAACTTTCCGCCCACGCCCCACCTCCCTCCTCCAGGAAGGGATGGAGACTGAATTAGTCACCAATGGCCAATGACTTGGTCTCTCATGCCTACGTAGTGGGTCTCTGAGAGCTTCCCAGGGAGCGGACACAATGAGGTGCTGGGAGGACAGCACCCGGAGAGAAGCACTGAAGCTCTGTGCCCCTTCCCCTCATAGCCTGCCCTATGCACGTCTTCCATTTAGCTGTCCCTGCTTTTTATCCTTTATAATAAACCAGTAAATGTAAGTAAAGTGTTAACCTGTGTTTCATGAGCCACTGTAGCAAACTGTCGAACCTGAGGAGAGGATCATGGGAACCCCCAGTTCATAGCCAGTTGGTCAGAAGTACAGGTGGCGACCTGAGGCTTGCCACTGGTGTCTGAACTGGGAGGAGTCCTGTGGTTCTGAGCCCTTCACCTGTGTGGGTGGCAGGGTGGGAGGTGGGGGTGGGAGGGGTCTGGGATAACTCCAGGTAGTTACGTAAGAATTGAATGATACAATACCCAGTTGGTATCAGGAAAAAACCCACACGTTTGGTATCAGAAGCATTGTTAGAGTAAAAACAGCACAGACCTTTACCCTCTCTGAGCCTCAGTTTCCTCAATGTAAAATGAGGGAGCTTGATCAAATACTGCTCATGTAAAGGGGTGCAGAGTGGGGGTCCCCTGAAGTAGCAGAGCACACTCCCCACAAACCTTTGGCTGGGGGATGGAGGAAGTAGATGGTATGGCTTTAAGGTACTTTGCATAACAATGGCAAGTTAATAGCTGTGCCCTTCCTGGATAGAGAGGGCTGCTGGTCCAGGGTGAAAGGTGAAATGTGTTCATGACTTTGAGAGTGTATAATGGCTCGTGACACAGGCAGGGGAGGTGGATGTCGACCTCAGAAGTTGCTGGGAATTCTTGCCCTGACTAAAGATGGCAGCCAAAAGAAGGTAAAAGATATGGGTAACTGGCAAAAGTGGTACATCATAGGAGAGGCCGGATATGAGGTCACATAGGAAGTTCCAGGCCAAGTATTTAAAACAAGAGTGGGCTGAAAGAGAAGGGACCTAGTCTGCCATGAGATCTAGTGTGTAGGAAGAAGCCACGCGGGCTGAGAGAGAGAAAGCAACCATACAGTCTGCAAGGGTGTAAGGAGAGAGCAGATGCGGCTGCGGGGACCTGCCTAACCAAGCATGAGTTCGTGAGAGATGCTTGGAGCTGAACGGTGACCAGGAATGCTAAAATTGCAGACTTCTGCTTCTCTGACAGACATATGGAGAAGCCACTCTCTTAGGACTGTGCCTCCCTGGACTCCACCATGATCCCATGCAACACAGCACATGTTTCCCTGAACCACTACATGGAGGCTGAGAACAGTGTGCCCCAGATCCTGAAGGAGAGCTGCTGCGAGAGGATGGGGACTCTGAAACCCACAAGTGCACCTTCCAGAGGGGATGAAGATCTGTTTGCACAGCCAACTTAAGAACATATGAAGACACGAGGAACTTCTGGGCATGGTTTTGGCTTACGGCCTTTCAGGGAGCAAGGGAAGTACTGGGTTTTATGGGAAAGGAGGGCTCGGAGCAGGAGTGCTCTCAGCGCTCCCCCTCCTGAGGTTGGAATCTTACAGATAAAACCCTGTTTCCTTCAACACTAATTGTTGGGTCATGTGTCAAGGCACCACATGGCCAAGCCCCGGCTCACTCGGTTACAATAAGGTCCCAACTAGAATTTGGTGATTCTTTGAACTGCTGGTTTAAAAATTTCCAGAGTTAATATGAGAAATTCTCACTCGAGAAATTCTCACTCTCTGGAAGCCACTAACAAATTCTGCTTTCAACCAGCAAGCAACATCATTTCTCAGGCCTCATTTCCTATTTTGACTAATGACATGCCAGACTCTGTGTGATTTCTCCTTTGAGGAGTGACAAAAAACTCAACAGCGTCCAAATAACAGGCCCTGTCCTTGTCCCCAGCTCTCAAAGACTTGTGGTCCAGTTCTCTGAGATGAATCAGTCTCTCTCCATTACACTCAATTTTAAACCAAAACCCAAAAAAGGATTTTTGACATGCCTCCCAGACTATAAGGCTTGTGCTTCATTAATGATTAAAAACAGCAGCTGGTAGGTAACATCTTCAAAGCAAGTTGGTCAGTTAGACAACTTAGCATCTGTTGAAATCCCCTTTTTCCTCTTTCCAACACTGTAGTTCCAAAGCATATCCGAAGAAAAACGAAAAGACGTAGGTCTTCCATTACCAAGAAGAGCTTCAAGGATTTGTAAGAAATCAAAGCTTTAACCAAACTCTCAGAAAGCTTGCTGAAATGCTGAGAACTCTTGTGCACTGAATTATACGAGAAGGACTAAAACTCGGTCAATAATTTGCAACACTAAGGCAGGTCTGAATTTGAGATAACTATTACCAGATTTTTGGCCACGAAGTTCATTCAGGTATTCATCCACTTAATTCTACAAATAATTACTGAACTGTGGTGGTTAAGAGTACCAGCTCTGGAGTTCAGGGTCCTGTTCTGTTACTTATTATCAGAACCAGGGAAAAGTACTTAACTTCTAAGCCTCAGTTTCCTACCCTAGAAATTTGAATCATAGTACCTGCATCACAAGGGTGTTGTGAGAATTAAAGGATATTTAACCCAGTACCTGGTGAGGAGTAATGCTGACTTGTACTATGGGCATTATCATTCTTCTTTTTAAGGCATGTATTAGATGCTACTGAAAAATAAGGGCGTGATATTAAAGGCACAGGAAACAAGATAAGCAAACTGGACTTCATCAAAATTAAAAGCTTTTGTACATCAAAGGACCCAGTGAAAAGAGTAAAAAGGTAACTCACAGAATGGGAGAAAATATTTGCAAATCACATATCCAATAAGGGATTAATATCTAGAATGTAGAGAGAACTCCTAAAACTCAACGACAAAAACAACCTGATTTAAAATCGGGCAAGAAAACAAAACAAAAAAAGTGAAAACAACAACAACAAAAAAAAAGGAAAAAAATGGGCAAAGGACTTGAACAGACGTTTCTCCAAAATGTACAAATGGCCAATAAACACATGAAAAGGTACTCAATGTCACTAATGATTAGGAAAATGGCGAGGACATGAAGAAACTGGGACCCTATGCACTACTGGTAGGAATGTAAAATGGTACAGCCATTGTGGACAATAGTATGGTGGTTCTTCCTCAGAATATTACAAACAGAATTACCATACAATCCAGTAATTCCACCTCTAGATCACAAATGGATATTTGCTCACCACATTCATAGTGGCATTATTCGCAAGAGCCAAGAGGTAGAAACAACGCACGTGTCCAAAGATGAATGAATGAATGAACGAAATGTGGTATAGCCACACCATTAAATATTATTCAGGCCTGAAAAGGAAATTCTAACACATGTTCCAACACGGGTGAATCTTGTAGTCAATATGCCACGTGAAATACGCTAGTGACAAAAGGACAAATATTGTACAATACTAGGTGACATATTTAGAGCAGTCAAATTCACAGAGACAGAAAATAGAAAGGTGGTTGCCAGGGGCTGGCGTAGGGAAAAACAAGGAGTTATTGTTTATCAGGTACAGAGTTTCAGTTTTGCAAGATGAAAAAAATTGTGGAGATGGATGGTGGTGATGGTTGCATAATAATATTAATGTAGTCAATGTCACAGAGCTTAAAAACAGTCAGAATGGTAAATTTTATGTTATGTGTATTTTACTACAATCATTTAAAAGTAAGTAAATAAATAAATAAACAAACACAAACGAAAGCAGGTGCCCTCGTGGAACAGTTAGTCTAATCAGGGGCGTCCACGGTCAGGATGGCTGTGAATGCAGCCCGACACAAAATCGTAAATTTACTTAAAACTTACAAGTTTTTTTGTGATTATGTGTCATAAGGTATTTAATGTATGGTCCAAGGCAACCCTTCTTCCATTGTGGCCCAGAGATGCCCACAAGTGGGACACCTCTGGAAAAACGATGCATGGAAAGGATGTAACATAGTAACATATTTTGCTTTTACATGTGCTATCTCATTGATCATCTTAACCCTGTAAGACAAAATAAGACAAAATAAGTGACAAAATAAGTATTCTTGCACTCATGTTATTGCAGGTGGCCAGATATTAATAGAAGAGAAGGGAGTAAAACTGGCTAAGTTTAATTAGGCTGGAAGCTACAGCTTCACACACTCCAGGAAATAACAGCATTGTCCCACCAAGGGTATTAACACCCCTCCATCCATTTCCCCCCCGCCACCCCATAGGGAGGATGGATTGGTTTTCCAGTCTCCCTAGGATACAACCAGTCCACTCGCCTGGACTATGAGGGGGAGAAGGGGGAAAATCTCTCTGCTGGGCACATGCCCAGTAGAAGCCAAAATGGCACAAGGGAAGGTCCTTCTACTTTGAGGCATGCGCAACAGGAGCCAAAGTGGTGATCAAAAAAAGGAGGTGTCTAGTCTGGGGAAAAGACCAGACTGGTTAGTGGGAGAGCCAAGCCCATGAAGGATTGGGAGAGACTGGTCAGTTTGAAAGCCCAAGGGAATACAATCAAAGCCTAACAAGGGTTTCTCTCTCAGTAGCACACATTCACCCATTCCTTCCTGTGCTCCTCTCTCTGTAGCAGGTGTGTGGGCCTAGGAGCCATGCAGGTCCAAACACAGGTTCCAAGTGCAGGTCTGGATACAGCAGCACAGCACTGGCTGGAGCATGGTTGCGAACAGGCACTAAGGTAGCCAGATAGGGACAGAGACTGAAAGGGATTAAGCTTCGGCATGGACTGAACCGAATGACACAGAATTTCTGGACCCTGGCCCTTCTTCTGGGTTTGATGAAAATAAGGCTGGACTTCTTCCACAGCAGGACAGACAGAGCTATGCTATGGGCTCCTGGTGACAGTCCTTGGTTTTTACTTCAATAAATCTTGCCACTACTCCTCATCCTCCCATGTGTGTGTCCCTGGAAATTCTTTTCTTCTGACTCTGTAGAAGGTCCCCATTTCAACCAGCAATACACACACACACCCTTCTTCCCTGTTAACAGCTCAGGAAACTTAGTGTTAGAACAGTTGATGGACTCATGCAAGGCAGTCACACACAGGCAGAGGCAGGACTGACTTCAATCCAAAACAAAAAGTACCAAATGTTGGAAGAGAACAAAGAGAGGGCAATAAGCATCTACACTGCTCTAGAATTCATTGATGGAATTATGCTACCTTCATGGACTTCCATGTGCAATCAGTTAAGGTCCCTTCTTGTTTACAAGGAAGCTCGACTCCCTGGGTGTGGAACCTAGCTCAGGCCATGTGAGACGTCTTGGGCAATTTCTTAACTCCTCTAAGCCTCCATTTCTTCATCTGTAAAATGGAGATCATACCACTGACCTAATGGAGTTTTCAGAGAAAAAAATTTAAATGACTTGTGTGTAAAGCACTTACAGTAAATAATAGCTAATATTTTTAGCTTTGAAAGATGCTAAAGAATAAGAATGATAGAAAGGAACCTTTGGAGTGAGTAACTCTGCAGAGTATACTCTATCGCATGCTGTGAGGGTCACAAGGAAATAGAAAGTACAAGTCCTGCCCCAAGGAGCCTCCAGTCTTAATCCAAAGACAAGGCAACAAACACGTGATGAGACACAAGATAAATAACAACAGGAAACAGCACAGGCAGGAGAAAAGAAATCGACAAATCTGAGTATATTGGTTCAGTGCAGGACACTGTACTATGGACTTGACACACATTCTCTCATTTGGTTTTCCCAAAAACCTGAAGGGTTGGCAACATTCTATTTTATACATGAGAGAAAAGCCAAATGAATGATATGGAACAAACACTGTGAGTTCAGAGAAGAAATTTAGCACCATAAATAGGCTGGTCTGAGAAGGCTGACGACTGGAGGGGCAGGCGAGTGCTGAGGCTTGACAACTGGATGGGGAAGATGACAGGCACTCTTCCAGGGCAGGAGGACTGCAGGGTGTCCTAAAGGGGGCACCAAGTCTGACACTGGTTTCTAAAAGGACCCTCTTCTAACCACAACAAGTTATGTCAGCAAAAATGCCTGCATGTTGCATCTTTTCAGACCACTAGGTTAGCCTAGAACATCTGCTAGGTCAAAAGCGACCTTCCTTAATTGATGCTCCTCAGGACACTGTATTTACACTCACTTCCTCACCTTGTATCCACACCCCCCCCAAAAAAATACAAAAAACAGGCAGAGTATACAAAATGCTTACATAATGTTACATCTCCAAAGTATGAGAGAATGAAAAATGAAATACACAAGTGTTCCACTTCTTATATGAAAAGAGAATCTCAATGAGGTTATTTAAAAACCACATTATGATATTTTTTCTCCACTGCATTTTTGTTCATTTTTCAAATTTGCTACGTGGGTATACACTGTTGAGTTTTGTTTTGTTTTTTAAGATTTTATTTATTTTTAGAGAGAAAGGAAGGGAGGGGATAAGAGGGAGAGAAACATCAACGTGTGGGACAAGTGCCCTGACCGGGGACCTGGCCTGCAACCCAGGCACGTGCCCTGACTGGAACTGAACCAATGACCTTTGGCTTTGCGGGATGACACCCAACCAACTAAGCCACACCAGTCAGAGCTTATACATTGTTTTTTTAAAAAACACAATTGTATGAGAATTTTTAATTCTCTAAGCGACCTTCCTTAATTGATGCTCCTCAGGACACTGTATTTACACTCACTTCCTCACCTTGTATCCACCCGCCACCCCACCTCCCAAAAAAATACAAAAAACAGGCAGAGCCCACTCTAAGCAGTGGCACCCCCTCAGTCAGTAAAGCCTTGTGAGTGGCTCAGCTCCTGTTCTCAGACAGGGAAAGCAGAGCAGGACCTGGAGCAGGCTACCCTCACCACGCGACCTCCGACATCAGGGGCTTTCTAACCTGCCCAGCTCTCAGAGCTCCAGGCCGCTTCCCATGTTCCATCAGCCTGCTCATCTCCCCTGCACCTCTTCATCACAGGGTGGCTCCAGGCCTCAGAGGGACTGGCGCCACCCGCTACCAACTTCCCTATAGGGCCCCAGTTCTGTACAGATGGGGGCTTGGGTGAAAAAAAAGAAAAATGACCTTCCGGTGAGAGTCAGGAAGAAACCTCCCTGCCGCTGTAATGACATTCGTGCCACTCCCCTCCCTAGAAATCTTCCATGGCTCCCTGGTGCCACCAATGAAAGAGTCCCAGCTCCTTCGTACTTGCCCAACCCTTGAAGCCCTCCACGTTCAGGCTTTACCCCGCCTTGCAGCTGCCTCTTCCATGACATTCCCCATGCTGGGAACTAGAACCAATCCCGTTACCCCCACCTGCTCTGTAATATCCAACCTTGGAGCAGGCCGCTGTCTCTGCCGAAACAACCCTTCACACCTCCCTTTCTATTTCTGTGGGAATCAAATCCCGCTCAGCAGCCACCAGCTCCTGAGCCCTCCCAAGTTCTTCCTCCTCTCCTCCCGCTCGGCTCGGGGCTCCTCCTCATCCCCTCCCACTTTGCAAATATTGGCCGTTTCTCTGTGGTGGTTTGAGCAGGAGGCCAGTTCCACCTCCGGCTCCCTTACTGCTAGCTATGTGACCCTTTCATTGCCTCGGTGTCCCCATCTGCAAAATGGAAGTAATAACAGTGACTCGCTCACAGTATTATTGTGAAGTTTAAAGGACTGCGGGTACCTACGATGCTACCTCAGTCTCTGGCACATACTGATACAAAACTGAACTTAAAAAAAAAAAGCAAAAACCTGCCCTGGCTGAATGGCTCAGCTGGTGCATCATCCCATACACCAAAGGGCTGCAGGTTTGAACCGCAGTCAGGGCACACACCTAAGTTGTGGGTTCAATCGGGGCATGTACAGGAGGTGGCCAACAGCTGTTTCCTTCTCACAACAATGTTTCTCTCTCTTTTCCCTCTCACTCTACCCCCTTCCTCTCGCTAAGAAAACAAAAACAACAAAAAAATCAATAAGCATATCCTCGGGTAAGGATTTAAAAAAACTAAAGAAAAGACAGCAAAAACCTTTATTATTATCACTACTAGAGGTAACCCCTTCCCTCTCCCATTCCCTTACTTCATGTACCTGTCAATCTTAGGCCACCACTTTCTACTGAATCTGATTCAGTGCCTGTCTTAGCTCCCTTACTTGACTGAACATCCTGGTAAATGCTTAGTTTGGTATCTACACACAGTCAATATAAAACCACTGAATGAATAAAGGAATTCTAAGTAATCATACTTAACATCCATAAGACACACACTTAATGTTTAAAGACAGATTTTTAAAAACAGTGAAAGAGATTAAATAAGCAGAAATTTTCACCTAGGGCAACAGTTCTCCAAGTGCAGCGCCCAGACCAGCAGCAGCTGGCTCATGCGGGAGCTGGTCAGAAACGCAGGCTGCGAGGCCCAGCCCACACCTGCTGAATCAGAACTGGGGGTGGAGTCCCGCCATCTGGTCTGACAAGCCCTCCAAGTGGTCCTCATGACCCTGGATCCTGGGGTCCATAGAGCCAAAGGCAACGCGGAGCACAGAATGAACACTAGGTCAGGAGTGGGTTCCGGCTTGACTCTGCCATTGACCTTGCACAAATCTCTCGACCTCTCAACTTCCTTATAAGCAATGCGAGGATACCACCACTCAAATACTTAAGTGTGGTGGGGATTAAATGAGGTCCTATGTGCACAGGTGGCATACAGTAGGTGCTTAACAATTATAAGTGTCTTTCAGTTTTCTTCCTGTGCCCCTCAACCCTGAGCAAGGACTAGTCATTCTTGGTACAAGCAGCCATGCTGGCATTAAACGCGGCACTAGGAAGCAGTTTATGTCCAATACCGTCCAATCTAAACACAAACCACAGCACACTATCTCCTATGCGTTCACTGAAGCAGAACTATGAAGACAATAGATGGTCCTTCTCCCACTGCCCAAATATTCTGGTCAGAATTAACTAACTATTCAGTGATCTTTTAATGTAAAGGCATCCAAACGTTACTCTGGGAAAAGGATGACCTAAAAACATCTTGCAGCCACAAGAGAAACTGCCCACTTTGCAAAGCACCATGGCCCCGACTAAGGGAACTCCTGATGTACGACATCCACCTCCAGCAGACATCCGTTCCCAGGGGTCAGTCATGGAGGGCTGAGACAGTCACATTTTGAAACTTGTCTCGGAAGAGAAAACCCAGAAATAAAAGTACTTTTTCTTTCTCCATACTTAGTCTTTTATACCACTGCTAGTGCTCTCTCTGAAGCCCACATCCTACTCAGGAACCACCTTCCAGAATGAAGAGCAGGTCGGATGCAAGAAATTCACAGCACGTCATGCTGTGGGCTCAGCTGCTGGTCGAAATGGGCAAACTGTGTGTTCCACTGAACAGCACCAGGTTAGGGTGTCCGCAGGAGGCCGCGGCAGGCCAGTAATAATTACTAACGCCTCCTGCTGTGAGCCCGACACTTTGCAGCTCCAGAAACCTTTGGTGCACATATCATTTCTACTGAAGGATCCCGAAGAGCAGCTTTTTAATATTTCTATCCCAGAGCCTGGCACCCAACGGGCACTCAAAATGCCCACTGAATTGGACTGATTAAATTACTCAGGTACAAGTCCCATGCAGCCCTTGCGGGGTACCCTTTTATGAGCAAGGAAAACGAGGTCCAGAGAGGCTAAAAGTTGAAGTTAGCTAAAAAATGTGACCTTTGATGTCACCCACTCAGAACAGGGCTTCATCCTGGGCCCTGACCCTAGTCACCACTATGGCCCACAGCTAACTCTGTTCTACTCAGACTGAAGCTCACAGATGACCCCCGACCCCATGCACCTGTCTCCAGGCACAGGGTACCCTCTTCTCTGCCTCTGGAATTCCGATCCATTCCCATGAACAGGCTCAGACTCAAAGAAACCAGTCCCATCGCCCCAGCTCTTCTGAATGATTCTGGATTCCTAATGGCACCAACAAGCCCCACTGCTCGAAAGAGCACTTAGTTCTGGAGTGACCTCTTAGTCATCGTCGTCCCGTGCATCTCTGTCCTCTCTCCGTAAACCCCCTGGTGACCGGGACAGCCGTGGAATGCCAGCTGTCCCTCCAACCAGCTGAAGCAGTCCCTCCACTCCTCAAGCCTCAGAGTCCTCATCGCTAACGTAGAAGACAAGACACCTTCTTCACAAAACAGCTTCAAGGGGCAAATACTGGCTCCAGAATTGCTCTGTGAAGCTGTAGCTACTGCTTTTAAACATTAGCTTTGTTGTTACTTCATTTCTGTACTCCCCTCCCTCCCATCAACCTCCTGGCGCACAGTTTTAACAGAATACGAACAATACTAAACGTCATGAAAATCACTTTTTCACTCTGTCACAACTGTATAGAATATACATTAGAACTGAACTGAACTGTGAAATTACATAGGCATGACTAGTTGACTAGCAAGGAGGAGGCTTCATTCTCTTTATGGTCAAGTGTTGTTTCTAAATGCTGGCAGATACAAGGGTATTTTCCTTCACAGGTCGCAGATGGGCCACCTGTCCCACATACCCTCTCCGGAGAGAAAAATTCAATCCTGACTTAACTGTTCTGCTATTAACAGAGATAGCTACAATTTATTGACCTTCTACTGTGTTCCAGGCACATGTTCTATGCTACACGTTTTACCCATCAACTCACTTAAAACCTCACTATTCTGTAAGTACAAATCTATCTATCTATATCTATCTCTGCCCGTGTCTCAGCAAACTAAGGCTCGGAAGGGTCACACAGTTTTCTGGGGTCCCACAGCCAACAGATGGGCAAGGCAAAATTCAAAAGCCAGGTCTGCCTGACATGAGCATCATGCTCCTTCCATTCCACATATACCCCTACAACCCTTATATTTGCATATTTTAAAATCCCCTTCAAGTTCTACCCCACAACTACCTTGGCATTTCAAGTTCTACCCCACAACTACCTTGGCTCCCTATTGTAAAGGAAGTAGAAAAGAAAAAAAAAATTCCACCCCCTTCCCTCCAAGCTTACTGGCTCCATCCAATAACTGCTTGGAATTCAACACGCAAAGGAGAAATGAGTTGGTGGAATGTGGCTGCAGTGAAAGAGCAACCGAGGAAAGGAAGCAAGGAATAAAGAGGGGTGGGAATCCAGGGAGACACAGCTTGTGCAAAGGTGGGAAAAGACTCTTCCAACACCCAGTATCCATCACTCCTTATCAAAGAGAAAAAAGTTTCCCAAATGCCAAGCCAAGGGGAGCGACCTCAATAATTTCACAGGCCCCAGTAAAGACTGAAAAGTAAGCTGGAAGTTCAGCAGAGCAGAAAATAAATCACTACTGCCTAAACCAGCCAGGTCTGTAAGGACTCCAAAGGTCCCTGCTCATAAAAGATGTTTTACGATATCATAAAAAGATATCAGTCCTTCCACCAACCCGGAGGAACTCAGTTTTCAAAAAAAAATTTTTTTTAGATTTTTAAAATTTATTTTTAGAGAGAGGGGAAGGGAAGTAGAAAGAGAGGGTGAGAAACATCTACATGTGAGCGATATATTCATCAGTTGCCTCTCGTTCGCCCCCAACCAGGGACCTGGCTGGCAACCCAGACATATGCCCCGACTGGGAATAGAACCTGTGACCTTTCGGTTTGCAGGCAGCCACTCAATCCACTGAGCCACACCAGCCAGGGCAGGAACTCAGTTTTGAAAGAAACTAACCAGCGTTCTTGACTGATCACTTGGTATAACCTCCTACTTTAGGTGAAAAGGCAAGCTGCTTTTTTAGTGACGAAATCCCACATGGTGGCCATTCAGATATTCCTTCACAGCCTTGGCTCTCCTTACCCAGGATACTGGTCACCTCTGTTGCCCTCTTTCAGGTGCCCAGAACCCCTCTATAGAATTAAAAAGTACTGCCGAGTACCCCTGTCTCTACATTGCCACCAGAAGATTTCAGCTTTGGCAAATTTAATATTGCAGGGAACCAGCAATCGATGTGCAGAAACTACGACAGGGAATATCAAAACTTTTAGAATTTGAAGGATCCTACCGCATTTTACTTCCAACACCTTATTTGTCTGACAGGAAAACGTCAAATCAGAAAGGGTAGTGACTTGCACAAGGTCATAGCCAAAGTCACTAGCAAAGTCCCGACTGGGGCCCAAGCTTCCACATTCCCAGTCCAGGCTCTTATCATTAAATAACACGGTCTTCCTTCTCTCCCCACGGCAGTGCAGGCAAGCAGGCCATGCCCAACTCCCCTCCATCCCTCGTCCAGGTAATCATCCTCTAGGAACCCCTCCCCCCTATCCCAACCCTCCTACACCCCGGCTGCGTTGCAGCTCTAATTAGCAAGTCTTAGAGCAGGTAGCATTCCCTGGGAAGGTGCCCAATCTGAGGGCTGCTGGAATTGAAAAGCAGGGACAAGGGTGAAGGGAGTAGGGTGCGGAGAAACTGGGTCCTGACAGCAGCGGCGGCAGGCTGGACAAGGGCGCATGCAGCGGCATCTCCCAAGAGCCGACCAACTGCTGACAACACCTCTAAGGTGCTAAGAAGGGCTGGGCCCTGATGGGTAGGAACGCGCGGAGGATCTCCACTTCCAAGTTGGGCCACCAGGCGCTGCCCGCCAGAATGGCGCTGGCGTCGTGAGCAGGCCCAGCCAGCCTGTGGGCAAAGGCCCGACGACAGGATGCCCAGCCCGCCCGAGAGGTGGCACCGGTGACCCGCAGAGGCCCGCGGTCCCCACCAGCCGCGTCAGCCGCTGCCGTCGCCCACCCAGACCGCGCAGCCTTACCGAGGCACTGCCCCACCGGTGTGCTGAACGGGTTCCCCAGGAGGAACTCCATCTTGGGTGGACAACACGACGGAGGCCCTGGTACCCTTTCAGCCGCCGGGGTCTCCGCAGTCCTCCGTGGCGCTCGGGACCTGACGGACACTTGCCCCCGCCCCACCCTCAGGAACGCTCAGCTCCTGACCCGCTCCTATCGCACCCCTATTGGGCAACGCCTGCCCGGTATTCCTCCGATTGGTCCCTGCACTCCCTCAGCGAAGCTCCACCTAGCCCAAGGCGTCCGATTGGGCAGAGGAGCAAGCTAAGTCACAGGAATCTCCGTCCAGCGTAGCGGCAACCTCCCGTGGCCCGCCTCCGAACGAACCTGTGGATTTTAATTCATCTATATATTGGTCAATCTAGAATCCCTACCATTATTGGACAAAAAAAGAGTCAATCACTCAAGTAGGGGCGGGGAAGAGGCGTAGCTAGAAGGATCCCCGCCCATAAAAAGTGCTGATTGGAGAAACATTTGTTTTCTCTACAGCTGGTTGGTGGTAGGTGTGTTTCCCCACCCAGAAACGTTGTCACGTGACTTATCAACTTTCACCCAGGATGTCTACCTCTCAACTTCCCCTTAGCAACGGAGTGGCGCCTCCTGGTTCCCCTAGCAACTGAGTGAAGCGTCTGCTGCACTAACCAGCCGTGTTGTCTGCGCTTGAAAAGGTGAGACGGAAGCTGAAGCTCTGGGAGGACTTAGCAGGGACAAAAAGCGCCCGACTTAGCTCTTCTCTGACTTTTTCTCCGAGGAGTCTGGCCCGGCCCTTCTCATTTGTAAAATGAGCACGCAGGTCCTCTGCCAGCGAGTTTGTAGCAGCGCTGAGACAGTCAAAACACTAGTCCGGGCTTTCAGGCCTGTGGATGAGAAAGAAATACTAAGGAAGCATTTCCTCAGGGGGCAGGACCCGAAGGGATTTTTAAAAGGTTCGCGCCCCTAGGCTTCTGGCCTGATCCCTTTATTAAAAAAGGTACCAGGGGCCTGGCTGTTGTGGCTCAGTGGATTGAGGGCCGTCCAGTGAACTGGAAGATCACAGGTTGAATTCCCACCAATCGACGTTTCTCTTTCTTTCTTTCTTCCACCCTTCCCCTCTCTCTAAAAATGAGTAAGTTAAAAAAAAAAAAAGTACCAGAAAGAAAGCTCCACTGATAACTTCAAGAATTTAACTGACATCTTAATTGTCATTAAATTATTTATCTTATTTTTATTCTTCATCTTGGTGCGATTTAAAGTGCTTTGGCTGGGAATATGGATACCCAAATTCCACGTCTGTTGCTTGTCAGTTGCTCCTTGTATGACTTTGGACAATTTCCTTCCCATTAGGGTATTAGGAATCTCTTCTCTAATGGCCCCCAGAGCTGACATGTAATTAAATAACACATGTGCACTTGGTACACAGTGAGCACTCAGTAGACTTGATTAATAATTCATGGCCAATGGGGGCTATATTTTTCAGATCAAATTGATCACAGATTGTTGTTTTCTAGGACAATCCCAGATCTGTTTCTCCGTGAGGAGCTACTCCGTTGACAGTGCACATTCCCCACCTCCTACCTGTAGTCTTCACCAACAAAACTATCAACAGGCAAGTCCAGAGGAACCCAGGTCGGGTGGTAAATTACTGATAAAATCCCCCTAGGGGAGGAGTGTTCAGCCCTGGCACTGACCCAGGACAGCTGTGAGACACAATGGGAGCTGGGCCAATGATGGTCTACAGTACCCTGGGTACAACTGAGTAATGATTAAGAAAATGGCTCTGGAGTCATGTCCTCCTGCTTTACTACATACTGGATGTATAAACTTGGGCATATTACTCAGCCTTCCTAACTAGCTTCCATTTTCTTATCTGAAAACTGAATGACTAGTCCTACATATAAAATAACTTCCTGGAGATCTCTCAAATCCACATGTCATCACCAACTCAGTCATCTCTCACCCCATGACTCTTGCCAATCTCAGTAGGACAGCCAAAGCAAGCTTCTTAAAATTAAAATCTTATGTCACTGTCACTGTTAAGCCCCAGGAGCTTCGCAATGATCCTAGGATGATAACAGAACTCCTGTAGGCCTTTGCAACCTTGCACCGCTCCAGCCAAAAGGGAACATGTCTTGTTCTCTCCTGCTCAGGGCCCTCACCGTGCAGTTCCCTCTTCCTTCTTTCCTACTCGTCCTTCAGATCTCAGCCCATTTCCCCTGGCCAGGCCAGGTGCTCCTAATGTATGCTGTCATAGTTCCCTATACCTACAAATCTGTCATCATTTATAATTAAATATTTATATGATTATCTGATTCATTCTGAAACAAAGGTAAGGAGATCTGTCTGTTGTAGTCATAACATGTAGTAGTTATTCATTACATGTGTGGACTAAATAAATGATCTTAAACGATTGTAGGAGGGAGGAATTATTCATGTTTTATAGATGCGAAATTCAAGGCTTAGACAGGTGAGGTGAGATGCCAAAGGATGCACAGTCGGGACCCAAATCCTGCCCTCAGGTGCACAGCAGCCATTCCACATTGGGACTCTTGGGCTTGACCAAAAGCAAGTTTGATCTCTCATAGGTACCAGGCTTTGGTGATGTGGGAGGGATAGTAAGTCAGTTAAAGTTTAGAAATCAGAATTAAGAATCATTTCCCAAATGACAGCCCTTTTCTTTGAAAAAGCACAGACACTTTGCAGGTAACATCTGCCAAATAAAGCACATTAAAATTTCCCAAAAGCAGCTTGGTGTCAAGTTACGGGAAATTTTAGAAAAATTTGTTTCAAAAGAGAGGGACAACAGAGAGAGGCAGAGAACTGGAAGCATTGTTTGGGGGCAGGAGTGAATCAATCACCCTAAGGAGATAGAGCCAGTGTTGACAGGTTGGAGAGAATGGAAAGTGGAAGTTACAGGTGGAGACTGGGCATGGGGGAAGGGTCCCAAGGATGGGAGCTGGGGTTAGGGGAGGCCGTGCTTCCTCTGGGAGTCAAAGGAAAGGGTGCATGAGAGTTAAAACCACTGGGACATTTGATCATGCACAGTCCAGAAATGGAAGATGCATATTTACATAAGCTGCATCAAGTGGATGCCAGGGGGCCGGGGGGGTGGCAGCTGGGCAGTGGCGGTTTCTAAGACCAGGTGGCAGGATTACCAGGCCCATCTGGAGTTGTTGGTGGGCCCCATCAGCCCACCATCAGAAGTTTCTCCAAGCATCACTCGGTGGATAAAGGGCAGAGTACAGGTGCTGCCCAGTGTCAAGCACTAGCAGAGCAAGGAGGACAGGAAGTTCAGGAAGGCTCAGATGCTGGGGACACATGCAGACAAATGTAGAAAGTGAAGTCAGCGGAGAGGTGAGAAGCAGAGATAGAATGTAGAAGGGAGAACTGACTTTCCAGAGGTTTCAGGAACAGATCCAGGAGTTTCCAGTAGACTGACAAGAGGGTGTGCCTTCCGGCGGGTCCAGCCCTTCTGGATGCTCTCTCTTGAGAGGGTCTGTGATGAGGATGAGGCCGGGTGCCCTGACTTCCCAGGGCTGTGGCTCTGCCCACCCAGGAATAGCAACCCAGGCCAGCCTCACGGTGTGGCCGACCATACCCACGGCTCCCCGCTGTGTCTGCGGCAACTCAGCCAAGCTCCTTTGGACCATGAGCAACAGAAACCTGCTGGAGTTTGTTTAAGTAAAAGAGGGTTTAATGTGAGAAGTCAGGAACCTCTCACAGAAGGGACCACAGAAACCCTCTTAGGACCTGAAATCAGGGATATTAGGGGCTGGAACGCCAGCAAGAAGAAGGCGGCCTCTGTCTGTGTCACTCTGTCTGTCCTTTTGTCTTTTTTTTCCCCCGGATCACCCAGGTTCCCATCTCTGCTTCTCTCTGTCCATCTGCCCTCCAGTTCCTCCCCAGCTCAAGCAGCCAACTCTGATGGGCTCTCTTACCTGGGGTCCCAAGCTCACATCCCTCAGGGGTAGAACATCAATGACCAGCTTGGGTCAGTATCCACCTATACCCTGGGCAGCTTGGGGTAATTGGGGGTCGGGGGGACGGGAAATTAGACATGACTCTCTGGAAGGGACGAAGCTCTCAGAGAAAGCGGCTGTAGGCCGGCATGCCTATCTGGGGCCATGGAGGATCATGTTCAGTGGTTGGTGCCAAGAAACCTGAACAAGGGTGGGCACGGGGAGTCAAAAGCCCAAGGTGACCATGGTCATAAGGGAAGCTGAGCCCCAGAGGCTCAGGGGTCCACTTCTCTGAGGTATGGTCCCAGCTGTGACTGTGGGGCACCAGGCAGGATGGGCACAGATGGTTGCCAGAAGCCCTGGAGCAGCCTCTGTGCAAATGCACAGTACTAACACCTGGGTGTGGGGGGCCAAGCAGCACTCCCCCTTCAACACCTTGATAGAGTGCCTGCCAGCCCCTGTCCTCGGACAAAGGGAGGGATGGATTGTGGAACAGACACATGATGGTTTTTAGGGAAGATGAAACGGCTGTACAACTCATTGGAGCCGAGAGTGATGGATGATGACATGCTGAAGCTAGCTGTCGCGGAGCAGGGCCCACAGGAGGAGGCCGGGCAGCTGGCCAAGCAGGAGGGCATCCTCTTTAAGGACATCCGCTCCCTACAGCTGGACTTCCAGAGTGCGTATCCCGGGGCAGAGGGCACGGGGCAAGGCCCCTGGGCTTTCTCCGTTCCACATCCCAGACCCAGAATTCCACGCAAAGTCTGTATTAAAAGATAAAACTCTCCCACTGCAAATCTAAGTGAACCACAAATGCCTTAGTGTCCTCAGAGTGGGGCCCCTGGCAGGAGAAACCCAGGAGGGTGGCCCCAAACATGCTGGCAGGAGCTTTGGGGAGGAGGCAGCTGCGCCCTAGGAGAGTGGCTTTGCAGGAGGGGCAGGAAACGGGAGTGGGCAGGCCCTGAGGCCGGAGGTGCTGGGAGGGTGGCTGGTGCCTCCTGGGAAGGTGCAGCTGGGGGGCAGGTAGCTCCCAGTGCCTCAGCATCTACATCTGTGAAATAGAATGATTGCAGGCCCACGCCAAGTGCCAGCTGGGAGGACAAGGTAAGACAACATGCGCACAGTTTGGGGTTCACTGGAAAAAGCCAGTGAGGGGTGCGATGGAAGCCAGAGAAGCCCGCAACCCTCCCGTGCTGTGCCAGTGGCCACTCCCTCCTGGGTGCCTGTGCTGGCCTGAGAGTCATCAACTCAACAAGGAATTACTTTCTTTCTTTTTCTTTTGACTGGTTTTGGTGGGGTACTGCTTCCCTTTTTTAAAAATTAAATTTATTGGGGGTAACATTGGTTAATAGCATTGTATAAATTTCAGGTGTACAACTTCATAATACATTTGTGTACTCCAGTGTGTGCTTACCACCCGAAGTCTCATTTCCTGTCACCATATATGAGCTGACCCCCTTTACCCTCTTCATCCTTCCTGAGGCCCTGCCTCAGCTGGTCTGTGTCAGACCCTGAGGACCTACCAGTGGGCAAGGCCCCAGCCCCAGCCTCACAACGCCCATGGGTACGGCCTCCAGAGCTGCTCTCAGCTCGACAGGAGCCCTATGGCCATTCAGAACACTGAGGACCACTGAGCCTTGGTGGCAAAAGGGTTCAAAGGTGGCAGAAGGGCTGTCACCAGAGGGGGCTTTAGCATTGACTACCCTCCTTTTGCTTCCCCTCCCCAACCTAATGTCCGTTCAGCCAGTATCTATCAAGCGCCTGTTATATGACAGGTGCTATTCTAGGTACTAGGGGTTCAACTGTGAACAAAAAAGACCAAAAAAATCCCGTCCTCATGGAGCTTAGGCTGTCAGTCTAAGGCCAGGGTCAGAGAAGGTACCTGGAAAACCCAGACTAGGGTGGGAGGTAGCCGCGATCCTGAGGCGGGACAGGGTCCCAGCCCAGGAGCACAAGTAGGGGTGGTAGCCGGGATCATTCTGGGAAACCTGGTCCCAGAGAGCCAGGAAGCGGACCCCAGTCCTGCCTGGCCCTCGGACCCTGGGAGAGGCGGAGCCTGGTCAGAGACGCAGTGGGCTGTCCTGGCTGTCTGCCGCCAACCACAAGGGAGGCCTGGCTTGAGGAGGGCTGCAGGAGGGCCTCACAGCCTCAGGGCAAACCCTACCGCTCTGGGCGAGTGCTGACACCGCTGCCTGCTGCCTGAATGTGTGGTTAGTAAGGCCCCTTTCTTCCCCCTTTCACTTATGTGTTGATATTATTTCAACCTTCTAATGATCATATTTTAAGTTTTAGAAATTATTACATAAGCACACATAGAAAAAAGGGGCATATAAGCAACAGGGTTATTTGTAGCTTCTGGAAACACCTGGGGATGAGTTTAGGCCTGTCAAATTCTATGTGCACAGAATATACTTATTCACAGTTAAGCGTTTTCAGAACTCTCTGGCTGCCAGTGACAGAAGCCAACATGCCGGGTGTAAGGGGCAAAGGGAGTGGGGTGGCTGGGTGACAGTGCAGGTGGTCCTCAGGGACAGGAGGAGCCTGCCTCTCTGTTGTGTGGGCCGGTTTTCCTACTCCTCATATATGAGCATTTGGGCCTCACCTTATCTTCCTGCCCCTCAGGTGCCTAGTGGTATGTTTTTAGGCCAAGTAGACAAACTTCAGGGTCAAAGGGCATAGACATTGAATATTTCAGTAAACATGGCCAAGTTGCTCTCCAAAATATCTGAACTAGCTGAGTGACCCTCCCACCAACAGCACACAAGGAAGCGTTCACCCTGCAGCCTTGATTCCATTTGTCACACTGCAGAAAGAAGGAGGACCCCTGCCTGTGTCTTGTGCCCCGCCTCCCAGGTTGTTCTGGCTTTCTGGGCAGCCCCCAGCCTGGCCCTAGAGGGAGCGTGAGTAAGTCCCCGTTCCCTGAACAGGTCCAGCCCACCTTCCTACTGACCTCCCTGTGACCCCCACAGACCTGTTAGCCCTGCTGTGGCCCTGGGTACCGATCAGCACCCATGCACACCAATAGGGACTCTGAGCTCCTCAGAGAAATTTCTAGCCCACACCTCTGGGGCCCCTCCTGCGCCAGCGCCAGGCAGCAGCATTGTGGGGTCTTGTGTGTGTTCAGCATTGGTCATCTCAGCCCTCCCGTGGGTCCACTGGCGCCAGGCTCTCACCTGAGGCCGAGGCGTCTCCGTGGATTGTTACAGACATCCTCCGCATTGACAACCTCTGGCAGTTTGAGAACCTGAGGAAGCTGCAGCTGGACAATAACGTCATTGAGAGGATTGAGGGCCTGGAGAACCTCACACACCTGGTCTGGCTGGGTAAGGCCCCTGTTTGTTTGCATCCGCCCTAAATAAAGGTGCTGCCCTGCCAAGGCGATACTTGCCAAGGTTGTTTCCCCAGGCAGTCTCTTCTGCCAGCCCGCCGTGAGCCCGGGCACGGCAGAAGCTCTGTCCGCAGGGAATAGGAAAGCTGCTCTTTTTAAAAGCCCAGAGCCCATGCTGGGTAAACACAGCAAAAATGTGCTTGGGCACTCCAGGACAGGATGTACTGCTCCTGCCTGTCAGACCACCACCCATTTTGGGATGGGGGGTGTCAAAGGAGCAGCCTTGGGTTCCTTCCTGTTCCCTAGACTCAGGTTGACAGGTAGCTGTGGGTCCCACCAGTCATGGGGACTCAGGTCATACCAAAAATAATCATCACAGCTGCCAGTCGCACTCAGCTCTTACTGCCTGCTAAAGCATGGGCCTGTGTGCTTTCCATGTGCGGGGTTTCTTTTGTAATCCTCACCCGAGGACATGTTTACTGATTTTAGAGAGAGGAAGGAGGGAGAAAAATATTGATTGGCTGCCTGATTGGCTGCCTCCCACATGCGCCCTGAAGGGAACCAAACCCACAACCCAGGTGTGTGCCCTGACTGAGAATCAAACCTGCCACCTTTCAGTGTACAGGATGACACTCCAACCAATTGAGCCACACCAGCCAGGCCTCCATGTGAGGCGTTTTAATCCATACAGCATCCCCACTGTGTTACGGAAAATGAAACGACCAGACACCGAGGGGTTTAGGAGCACGATCTTTATTTACATGCATGGGCCCAGAGGAGACAGACTCCAAATTCTGAGCCCAGAACAATA
>PVJD01008109.1:0-76098 GCA_004026545.1 Mormoops blainvillei | reverse complement strand
GAAAGTAAAGACTGAAGGATTATACCTAGGATTCCCGCTTGGACACCCCGGCTGGGTACATGTGGCCTGAAATTGCCAAGACTTGGGGGTGAGAGCAAAAAAAAATCGAGAACTTCATTTTAAGATTTAGAGCCTGTTAAATTTCAGATGCCAGTGAGATATCAAAGTCCCAAGCGATGCTTTGTTGCCTCACAGGGTTGACTTGCACCACAATCCACTACCACCCATTACTGATGGCTCTGGAAAAGGCCAGTATGCAATTACATTGCCGGAGTCCCTGTTCACAGCGGAGCTGCCTGTATTTTAGTGTAAATGTTTGAAGTCAGTGAAAGATGCTCTAAGCATGTTGCTCAGAGTGTGGTTGAAAGGCCTTTGGCAGAATGACCTGGACCCTTGTTCAAAATGTGGATCTCTGAGCTCACCTCAGTCCTCTTGAAGCTGAATTGGAGGGGCCGCTGCATATTTAGCAGGTGCCTCAGGGGGTTCTGAGGCACACAGAAGTCTGAGAACCGTTGTCTTCAGGAGCAACTATGAGAAGGTGCCCCCGAAGAGATGGAGACTGGGTGTGGGCTGGGCTTCTAACCTCAAGTGTGAGAGTTGCCTGGGCCTCCTGTTAAAATGCAGGTGCTGCCTTGACCAGTGTGGCTCAGCGGATTGAGCGCC
Source organism: Mormoops blainvillei (assembly GCA_004026545.1). Taxonomy (NCBI): domain Eukaryota; kingdom Metazoa; phylum Chordata; class Mammalia; order Chiroptera; family Mormoopidae; genus Mormoops; species Mormoops blainvillei. The sequence goes on along the minus strand of PVJD01008109.1, from coordinate 75,435 downwards.
AGCCTGCAAACCAAAAGGTCACCAGTTCGATTCCCAGTCAGGACACATGCCTGCATTATGGGCCAGGTCCCCAGTTGGGTGTGTGAGAGAGGCAACCGGATCGATGTTTCTCTCGCACATCGCTGTTTTGTCTCCCTTTCTCCCTCCCTGCCCCTTTCTCTAAAAATAAATAAATAAAACCTTTTTTAAAAATGTGGGTGCTGGCCCTGACCAATGCAGCTCAGTGGATGGGCCATCATCCCCGAAAGTGAAAGGTCACAGTTCAATTTCTGGTCAGGGGCACTTGCCTGGGACGCAGCACCTGATAGCAGTGGGCTGGATAAGGAACCGGAAATACACCTATGAGGTAAAGCAAAGTTTCCAAATGAAACATGGTGTCTGCCTATTCCCCCACCCCCACCAGGGTTGAGCATGGATTAAGCAGAGTTTGAAGGCACATGTGGTGCCCAGTAAGGCAGATTCCTGTTTTTATTGAAAATAACCCCTCATGTTTGTCTTGCACTTTGGAGCTTACCAAACACTTTTCCTATGCATCATATTACTTGATCCACACAACGCCCTAATGAGGTAGAGCAAGGATTATTTGATCTCGTTTTTGAATTACCATCATCGGTCAAAGAAACGTTTGCTGAATTGAATGGAACTAAAATTGGTCCCATCATAGGTGACCTCAGACGAGTCTGGACACCTCTTTGGGCCAACTGCAAAATGGTAGGGTTGTATGGGATGATTGGTAAGGCACCTTCCAGCTCAGACATAGGAGTAATTTTGTGATTTTACCAGCCAACACACTCTAAGTCTTGGATGATTGCAGCCTCGGGGACTCGGGAGTCCTGGCTATGAGATGGGGAATATTAAAGTAGGATATAGTGGTCTTGACCCAAGCCTTTCTTCTCCTTCCTCCTGGATCCTGGGGTTTGGTTGGTGAACCCATCCTCCCCACCACAAACTACAAGTACGTCCCTCCGCATCCCTTTCCGCTGAGGTGGGAAGGGGCTGATGCCTGGGCTGACGCTCTTTCCTTTTCCCACAGGCTGTCTACAAGGCCTGGCTGTGCTCAGAATACTTCAGCGTGACCCAGCAGGAATGCGAGCGCTGGGTGCCCTGCAAGCAGTACTGCCTGGAGGTGCAGACCCGGTGCCCCTTTATACTCCCTGACAATGAGGAAATGGTGTACGGAGGGCTCCCTGGCTTTATCTGTACAGGTAAAGGCAGGGCCCTGGGGAGGAGGGAGGAGGGAGGAGGCCGGGGCCCAGGGCAGGCAGCAGGTCTGGGGTGCGGTGGCAGGGAGAAAACAGGGAAGTCAGGTTAGAAGAAAGTCGTTGTCCAGAGGAGGAGCGGGCAGTGAGGTCCCCAGGTTGGGATAATGGCAGGTGGAATAGGGGCAGTGAGCAGAGTGGCCCTTTCTATCTCAAACATGCCCGTCTGGGGATTCATCCCAGGGCAACCATCTGTGGCTGTGGGAGAGAAGAGTCTGGACAAGGATGGTAGTAAGGGGCAGGGGGAAGGGAGTATGGCCACAGCTCCCAGAGCAGTTGGTGCCAGCACTGGAAAAGCTCGTCTCTAGGAGAGGCACAGGCCTCAGCCCCTTGAGCACCGCACCACACCTTCCTTATCCCTTGGCAGGGTTGCTGGATACTTCGCCAAAGCGGCCGGAAAGCAAGTGCTGTGACGTGCAGTGGGTCTCCTGTGAGTCGGAGAAGAAGAAGTTCAAGGAGTCTGAGGCCCCCAAAACCCACCACCAGCAGTTCCACCACTCCTATTTCCACCACTACCACCAACAGTACCGCCACTACCACCCCCGCCATGACCCCCCAGGCCGCATCAGCCACAAGCCCTCCCTGCTGCCGGTCTCTGGGGGCTCCCGCCTCAGCCCCAGCAGGATCCGGCTCTATGTCCTTGTTCTCATGCTCCTCCATACCATGGTGTCCTTCTCCAGCAGCCAGAGTGGTGGGGGACTGGGGCTGGAGGCACTGCCTGCCCTAGATGAGGGCCTGACTCGGGAAGAGTGACGGCAGGGAGGGAGGACAGACCTCCACCACACACAGACATCAGCTCCAGCTCCCCCAGGGGGATGGGGAGGGGGCTCCTCCTCCCAAGGGAGATATAGGATCAGGTGGGGGGCGGGGGAAATGGGGGACTACACATCGTCCCCAGCCTATCCCCACCCCAAAAGCAGCTCCAACAGAAGGGCCAGAGGGCCCCAGGAAGCTGCACAACTCATCCAGGAGAAAAATGCCAGAGCAGCAGGTGCCCCCTCCTAGGCCCCCCATCCATGGGGCTTAGCAAACAAAAAGGGGGAGAGCGGGGGCAGGCTGGACATGCCGACCCCTGCTGAGAGCCCTGACCCCAGGGAAGGAGGCTGCTCACCCAGCCTTGGCCCTGCAGGGAATGTTGGGGGGCCCAGAGGGGAGAAGCTCTTTCCCCCCCTCCGCATTCCTTTTGTTGCCAAGATCCTTAATTCCCTTCTGCCCACACCCCTACAGGCGACGTCAGATGGTGCAGTGGCCCTCCTCCGGCAGGGAAGTGCCAGACTGGGAGGTGAGGTGCTCACAGGCGCAGCTGGGTTGAGACCCCAGTTCAACTGTGCACCACCAGCCCAGGCAGTGAGGGGTAGGAATGGGGTGCAGAATGAGTGCTGAGAGAGTGAGATTGGGAAAGGGGAGAGGAGAACTCTGGGCAGAGGGCTTAGAGAGATGGCTAAACAGGTTACTGCTACCTGGCTTTGGGGAGGTGGCAGGTTCAAGAACCACTCCCCAAATCCAAAAGGGTTGTATAAGGCACCCTCTGGGGAGAGAGTGTGGGAACTGGGTCATGGGGCCTCAAAACAGAAGGTTGAGGGTACATGTCAGACTGCCACTGTCCGAAGGGCCATATCTTACAGAAGGTGCACACACTCCCAAGGGCCGCTCTTGCCCTGGAGATCTTGGCCTTGGGGCCAAAGACAATTCCATTTCTGATCTCCATGGGGAGGAGGGACTTAAGCCCAAGTGGGTCAGGCCTGGCCTGGGTCCCCATACTCCCCTGTCTTGTCCTAGCCCAGGCCTCCATGAAGGAGAACCTGGTGGCACTGCCCCAGGGCTTTCCAGAGATGAGCCTCCCCTATCCCCACCCTGTCCCCGTCCCCAGCCTACCAAAGAGTATTCGTCCCTTCCCACCCCTGACCTCATGGGTTACAATCCCAATTGTGGAACAACCAGACCCCTCCTCACCCTGTAGTGGGTCCCCTGATCCAGTCACCCCTGCCCCTTGCTGGAGAACATCCAGAAACTGGCAAAAGGACCCACTGAATAGAGAGAATGTGCTGTCATCGTTGCCTGACAGACTTGAACTCTTTAGCCAGGCTAGAGGGTTGAGTGAGACAAGAGACATCGAGAGCCCCCTGGGGGCCATTACCCTTGTGCTGATCTCTTGGGAGTGGGAGGCCACATTGCCTGGGACGTCTCAAAGCCAATAGGGAGAATGGTGTTCCTGGCACGGGCCAAGGGGTTTTGGTGCCCGAAGAACCTATGTCCTAAGATGTGAAGGGGGACTGGTGGGCCCAGAGCCACATTAGGTAAAACCAAGAAGGGGATTGGGAGGGGACAGCTGAAATCAGTTGGGTTAGGGGACAAAATGGGAGATTTCCCTTGTAGAGAGGGAGTCATTCAGGGGCCTCAGCTGGGTCCCAAGCAGACTTCGTGAGACTGCGGCATCCTCCCCTGCCAGTTTCCTCATTTCTCACGGCGTGCCCCGACCCACGTGCCCTGTGCACACACTCCCCTGTCGGGCCCTCAGCACTTTGGGCCTGGCCACATACCCGATCCCTAGAGTGCTCTTTTCAGCTGGGGAGGGAAAGAGGTGCTGGCTCCTTTCCAGAGATGCTTATGTAGACGTGAGAGACCCTAGGTACTGTCTTCTAACTCCTGCATCCTCAGGAGGGGAAAAGGGGACTGGGAAGGAAAGGGGGACCTTAGGGCCCTATAGGGAATGGACCCTTGGAGACTCCCATCCCCTCTTCCCCCTCACCAAGTGCCCAGGAGACCCCTGGCTCAGACCAGCCCAGGCCCTTGCCCAGTGGCAGGGGAAAAGGGGCACCTCACTCCACCTCAAAGTCATTTGACTGTCCCTATCCACCCTACCACCCAGATCTTACACCACCCCTCAAGCTGCCCTGCCCTCCGCCACAGGCAGCAGAGCCGGGCAGCTTTCTTACGCCATTTTCTACACTGTGCTTCATGAGTAGGACTTTCTTGCACTAGTTTCTATGACTGAGTCTCCAAGCTGGATTCCTAGTAGTCCCCTGTCCCTTCCTCCCTCACCCAGCTATGATTCAGTTGTCCCCCTTCCCCCGCCTCTGTGTTTCAGTGAGAGTCTTTGTACGTGTACTGCTTTCTGTTTTGTTGCATTGTGGGGCAGAGGCCTCTCTGCTCTTGTTTAACCCCATAAAGAAATAAATGGTAAGACTTGATGATAACCCTCCCTTCGTGGTTGTGTTCTGTGGAGTCAAGTACTGATGCCCAAGGAAACAGTCTATGGCTGGGGAAGGAGGAGGGGCCAGAGGATGCTGACCCTGTGCCTGGTGCCTGGATGGCTCAAGTGTCAGAAAAATAAATGAGGATGGGGACTCTGTAGTAGGCAGTTCTAGACAGGGAATCACAAACTAAACCTCCTGCAGGGATCAGGCAGAAGTGAAGTTGCCTTGGGCAAGGGTCAAGTGCAGACTCCAGCGTTGTGTGTGGGGAGGAGTACAGGGCACATGCAGGCTACAGGGGGCCGCTCAAGCCCCAGGTTGTCTTTGGGAATGTGGGCCCAGCTTTGCCAGAAATTCTCATTCTTCAGAGAAAGTCAGGACTCGGGGTTTTTATGCAAAGCCCTCTGATTTCTAAATGTTGGCTCAAGTCAAAAACAAACAAACCTCTGTGTGGACTACATGTCAGCAGGCCGCTCGTAGCCTGGGGATGAGCAGTTTTGCATGTTTGTCATAGCTTTTGGTTCTAGTGTACCAGCCTCACCTCCTACACCAGGCCCATCTTCCCTCCCTCAGAGAGAAAGGCACCCGGAGAGAACTGCTGGGGGTGCGGCAGACAGAGCCCTCCACAATTACCACCTTCTCACATAAACTGCAGAAGGGAGAACAGGAGTTAGGAGGGAACCTGTTCTCACTGAGCTGCTGAGTTCCTTTGCCAAAAAAACACAAGTTCCCCAACTCCTCGGAAGTCAGCATAGCGTGTATGAGTTCCAAGCCTAGTACCACTATCTTCTAATTGTCTTACTTTGCACAAGTTCCTTGCCTTCTTGGAGCCTTAGTATCCTCACCTGTCAAAAGGGTTATTGTCAGCATTAGATGATGTGCACAAAGCACTTTGCACAACAGTGGGACAAAGGAGCTGTTCAAATGCTGATGGTTATTATTGTCATAATAACATGTCTTCTCTTTCTTTCACCTCCACCTAAAATGGTCACCAAGTTCTGTCAGTTCCACCTCTGTAGTATGTGTCAAATCCTTCCCCTTTCCATCCCCACTGCCGCTCAGCCACTTTGGGCCCTCAGTAGCTCTTGCCTGGACTACTGTGATGGCCTACCAAGTAATCTCTTATTCAGTCCCTCCGGTTCCAATTCAACTTCCCCTAGCACAGTGTGCCACCAAGTATCCATCTCATCCTCCTAGAGCAAACGTATTACACCTGTGATCAAGAACATCAGATGGCTCCACATGGCCTATAGAATCAAGTCTCAACTTCTTAGCATGACTTTCAAGGCTCTTTGTATTCTCACCCTTCCTGCTGGTCTGCTGTTCCACATGGGCTATCACGTGTGTGTCCTAGCCACGTCTCACTGCAGCTCATTCACAGAATGAGCTCTGGACCTTCTCATCTGCCCTTCACTCTCATTATTTCTTCTGCCTGAAATGTGCTCTCTATGTCGCTATCACTGCCTTACCCAGTTGTCAAAGTGCAGCTCAGATGCTTGCTCTGCTATGAAAAGTTTCACATTCCCCCTCTCCAAAGCTAAAAACCATCTCGTCCTCTTTGTGCCTTAATTGTGCTACTTATTATATCCTACCTGTATTGACCTTAGTCATTCATTCATTCAAAACATACCTGTTGAGCCCTGGCCGGTGTGGTTCAGTTGGTTGGATTGTTGTCCCATAAACTAAAAGATCACTGGTTTGATTCCCAGTCAGCGCAGGTTGTGGTCCCTAGGCACTAGGTTGTGGGTTGATCTCCAGTCAGGGTGCCCCGACCCACGTGTAAGGAAGGCAACACATGTAAGGCAACACGTGTAAGGAAGGCATACACATGTAAGGAAGGCAACCAATCAAAGTTTCTCACATCGATGTCTCTCTCTCACATGGATCTCTCTCTCTCTCTCTGTCTCTGTCTCTCTCTCTCTGTCTCTCTCTCTCTCTGTCTCTCTCCCATCCCTCCTTCCCTTTTTGTCACTATCTCACCCTCTCTCCACCAACCCTCTCACTAAAAATAATAATAGTAAGTAAAACCGTACCCACTGAGCAATTACTGTATGCGAAGCACTGTGCGGGAGGCTCAGGATACAGCAGTGAAAGATGGACAAACTATGGATCCACAAGACAATATGATGTCATACATTCGACAATTATAATATGCTTACTATAATATTCAAGTTCTTATTTCGCCACGTGCCTGTGAGGAGAATCAAGCACTCTTGGTCTTAGGCATAGGAAAGTATCATAAGGGACTGGAGGAGGCTACACACCCATAGTATTAAGGCAGTAAACAGCCCAATGGCTGTGTCAGGGAAGTAGCCCTACCAGCCACACATTGTCCTTTAACTGCTGCAGCCATCCCTCTGAGCAACCCCTTCGACCGGGGTCCAGGCCCTGGTGTTTTCCCTTCAGTTCAGTCCAACAGCAGACAACCTCAGTCTCTTCTAGCCTCAGCATTGCAAGGAAGGGGGTGGCAGTGGCTCACAACCCTGGAAGTGCCACACAGTCACCTGGAGAGCCTTCACTCTGGCTCCACCAGCAGAGATTTGGATTTAATTAACCTGGGTTGGAGTCCCAGCTTCAGCATTGTTTAACAAACTCCACAGTGATTCTAATGTGCAGCCAGGCTTAGCAATCATGCAATGAAGAGAAGGTTGGAACTACATGAAGTTCCTGTTATTTGAGGATAAGTGGTGCTAGAAAAAGGCCACTTACCCTGAATCCACTTGAAGCAGAGACCAACATTTCACAGCAGAGTAGGGGAAAAGGGAGGAAAGGATTAGACTGGGATTTTTCCTTGAGAAATAAAATTGAAAACGTGGAAAATATTTTTGTTTAAATTTAAAATGTGTAAATAGCCCTGACCACGTAGCTAAATTGCTTTGAGCATCGTCCCAGTATACCATGGTTGTGAGTTTGATCCCCAGTCAGGGCACATACAAGAATCAACCAACGGATGCATAAATAAGTGGAACAGCCAATCGCTGTCTCTCTTCCTCCCTGTCTTGTTCTAAAATCAATAAATGAAATATAAAATACAAATAAATCTTTAAAAAATAAAATGTGTAAATAATTGCAACTATGCACTAATTCTTAGAATGAACAAAAAATGAATCAAGCACTGTGGAAATAACAATTTTCCTGACCAAAGTGCATGAGAGCAAAACATTGACTTTTGCCACACAATCATAATCGCATAATCAGTATTTTTGATTACTGCTTCAATTTCATTGCTAGTAATCCATCTGTTTTGATTTTTCTATTTCTCCCTGGTTCCTTGGAAGGCTTTATGCCTCTAGAAGTGTATCTATTTCTTCTAGATTGTCAAACTTGTTGACATATAATTATTCATAGTATTCATTAATGATTTTTGTATTTCTGTGGTGTCGGTTGTAACTCAATAATAAAGTGTTGTTTTGTTTTTCCAAAATTGGAGAGTTTCTTCAGTTATTGCAAGGACCTCTTGTTATCCTTTAAGAGTTGAATTATTCTCTTTGAAGCTTTGATCCTGTCATTACGCAGGTCAATTTTCTCTTCTGCCAGTGGTTACTGGTCTATCTCTGCCAAATCCCCATTTATCAAGGACATTACGTGACATTAGAGATGGTCTTCAACATCACTTTCATTGACTTCATGAAACCCTAAATCTTTCTCAAGACCTGCAGTTACATTCTGAAATTTGTTGCACTGTGCAATCCTAACTATTAAGAAGAGGCTGAAAAAGACCTTAGATAATGGGTATACTTAAACAGTATCAGGGTGTAAAGTGAAGGGAGGGTCTTATATAGGGCTCAAAAATAGTGAATATTTTATGCTATGACAACTCTGCCTTTCATAAAGTCCCTTTTCCTTTATGGGTTTTTAATCTGCTTATCTCTACAATGAAGGCATGGGATTAAATGTTATAAGATTAAATAAATTAACTTCAATGAAATAATATATGTGAAAGTGTTAAGCACAGTTCCTAACACGGAGGAGGAACTCAAAGTGTCTGCTTTTACTTTTTTCCCAAAACATTTTTAGATTCTTTTAGAAGACATTAAGGACAAAGAAGGAAAAGGAGCAAGTGCATCAGAGTAACTAGAAAGAAGACCCAGAACTTCTGCCCTATGCTAAAGCTTCTGTCTCGTTGCCATTTCCTCTTGTCATGTTCTCTTTGGAGGGGCACTAAGCACTGAGCACCTATTAGACTAACTGTATAGGGGTGTAGAACCCAAAGATCAGACAGGCAGCCTGCCCTCACAAAGGTCCTGGGTGGGTTAGGAAGAAAACACATGAACAGAAACTGTTCAAAATACCTCTGGATCTGACCATTTCTTCCAACTCCATTATCACCACCTAGACCAGGCCACCATCAATACTTGCTCCTGGACCACTGCAATGGCCTCCTAACTGGCCTCTCTGCTTCCAATCTTGCCCTCACCACTACCCTCTCACCCCCAACCCCCATCACATTCCACCCAGACTGATCCTTTAAAAATGCAAATCAGATCATGTCTCTCTCCTGCTAATATTCTTCAGTAACTTCCCATCTCAACTGGGATAAAATTCGTGCCCCACACAGCCCCACAATGACCTATCACTTGCCCACCTCTCCTATCTCACCCACTGCAATCTTTTCACTATCCTCCAGCCACCCTGTCTTACTACTTTTCCTCTGATATAGAAGGTTTGTTCCTGCCTCAAGACCTGTGTCTGTGACCTTCCTCAGGCTGGAATGTTCCCCCAGATTTTTGCAAGGCTGGCTCCTTCTCATGATCAGATCTTAGCTCACATGTCACTTTCTCAGAAAGGTCTTTCCTGACTACTCTAGTTATGGTAGTGCCCTCCTTGCCCCAGACACTCTATCATATCCCTCAGATTTTTATACAACCTAGTGGCTGGTAACTATTTGAAATGATTTGGTTTATACATTGGCTTTCTTGTTCATTGTCTCTCTCTTTATTTGAATGGAAGCTCTGCGCAGACAAGGATCTGTGTGTCCCATGTCTCCCCAGTGTCTTAGTGAAGGTTCACCTAGTAAATCGATGGGGATGCAGTGCAGTAATGGCTTATCTGGGCAGAAGTGATCGGTGGCAGGTTATGCGGAGTGGGTGGTAAGAGATGAAGCTTGAAAGAGGGCTTTGGAAGCTCTTTAAAGTCAAACTAGGGAATTTGAGCTTTATATAGAGACTCACTGGGAGCCACGGAAGACTGTTGAGCTTAAGAGGAATATTCTCAGTTGACATGGAGTAAGATTCATCTAATGCCATGTGCCCGGCGGATTGGTGGGCAAAATGAATGGCGGGTCTGGTTTAAGAGTCTGTCAACCACTGTGGGCCCCACCTTCGCATTCGCTTGCCTCCAGGGCTTCCCCCGTGCTCTGTGCCATTAGCTCCCCCACTCTCCTGGGGCCACACAAGACCCCTGACTGCCGTACCCCGCCACCGGACGCTGGGTGGCGCTGTGGCTCCTCTTACCCGGGCTGGAGGCGCCAGGCAGGCGGAGGCGCGGCCGCCGAACCGGGCCTGGCGCGGAGGTCCGGCGCCGCCAGCCGAGCGGGCTCTTTCTTGTCCGCCTCTTTCTCCTACTTCCTCGCTCCCTGGCGTCCGGACCCGTTCCCTCCCCAACCGGCATCCCAGACCTCCTTTGCCTGTTTCCCTCTCTCTCTGGCAGGGTCCTTGGCTTTCCGACCCTGCAGGCCAAAGTGGAGCCAGAGGCGCGGGGGGCCAGGCAGGATGCTGGAGCGGCTGGGGCCCACGTGGCTCCCTCTCTTTCAGCCTGTCCAGGCCTCAGCCCTTCCCGGATCCCATGGCCAATACTGAGTTTCCGCAGCTGCCACCCTAAGCAACCCGCCTGCGGGTCCGGCCAGGCCCGAACTAAAGGGAAGTCAGGGCTGCAGGGGCAGCCTTTTGATGAAAAGGGGCCAGAGCCACTAAGGGCCAACTCACCGTTTATGTTAATAGCTCTGCCTTTCTTCTTGGCCTCTGGAGCAAGAAGCCAGTCACCTGGGACTCCTTTGGTCCCTTCCACTCCCCTACGCTATGACCCAGATATCCTATATCTCTCTCTATGCATATTCTATATCCTAAATGGATCTCTCCAGCCTCACTGCTATTGTCTGCCCGGAACCTCATTACGCCGCAGCTGGTCTCCCAGCCTCCAGCCCCCGCCTCCGGCCTCCAGCCTCCAGCTCCCAGCCTCAAACTTCGGTAGCCTCCTGGAGCACGGGCCTCATATCCTACCCCAGTAATGGCTCCAGTTGTTTGGAAAAATCGGAAACTCGCCTTTGGGACCATCCACATTCTGACCTCCCCATTTCGGCCTCACCTCTAACCCCTCGTAGGTTGCCCTGAGGAAAAGAGGACCTAGAACGGGAATGAACACAGTGAGAGGCTCACTGAGGCATCTACTGGGAAGGCTCTAATTCATGGTGGCACTGTCACAAGACTGCAGGGATGCAGAGAGCACGGGGCCTGCCTCACCTAAGGCCTGGGAGTGCAGCCACGTTTATTCCCTTGCCCCCTCCCTTTGTCTCTAGTCCCACCCACCCCCCAATCTGGATCTGTTCTGCTCTCCTGTGATCTCTCTGTCCCCCTTCCCATCTCTGTTGCCCACTTGCCTCTGACCCTCCTGCTGGTGCAGGAGGCTTTTTCTCAACACAACTATTGCACTAAGTGGTTGATGACATGCATGACCAGGTTTCTCCATAATGCTGAGTCTCGGTGTCAGCAGTTTTGTTTCTTTTTTTTTTCTCGAGGAACCTAATAGACGCAGATGCTAAGACTATAGGTCTAAGACTCTTCCTGAGGAGAGGTTGGGGATGTCTGTATTGAATTTAGCCTTGAACCCAGCACACAAACGTGTCAGTGAACATGGAAAAGTGAACACACAAGTGAACAGGAAAATTGGTAAAGGCAGATTTATTGGCAAACAGGGCACTGATGTTCAATTTCTGGCTGCCCTGTGTCCTTGGACTCCAGGAATTGTGCCCAGAGTTAGATATGGCTTATGCATGGTCATAGAAGTGGCCTGGTGCATGAAAGAACTTGGGATCAAAACCATAACCATGAGAAAGTTGGGCTAAGACGAGATAGCTCACCTTTCCTGGCTCCATCTCTGGAAACCTTGTCCTGGGAAATGACAGCTTCCTGTCCCCCAAACAACCTCTATTGCTAAGACTGTCCTTTTCCACTTGTACCACACATGGGACACAGTGCCCTCCTGCTCTTCACAATAATCCTGTGCAGTATGGATAATGAGTTTGGGTTGACAGATGAAGAAACTGAGGCTCAGTGAGGCCAAAACACCCACCCTCCTTTTCCCCTCCCCCCAAAAGATGACTTTTTAAAAAACTCAGAACACAAGGCCAGGACTAGAAGCCAAGAATTCCAGCTCCAAGACCCGTGCCAGCATCTTTTCTTCCACAGTTTCATGACCTGTTGAGGACTCAAAGCAAGGCCAACTGGCCCCTGGTCTGTACCCCAACTCTGTGCTCAAGAGCAGACATAAACACAGGTAGTGTGATAAAGCAGCAGAAAGGCATTTTGCCTGGCTTCTGGGCTGGGCTGCCACCTGGCCTGGCTCAAAGTGATGGCAGGGGGACTCGCATGAGGTTTGTAGGCCCAGCAGAGCAACAGCCAGCCTCAAGCCAGGCATCTCCTGGAGCTGAGGTCTCCAGTGAGAGGCCTTTGGAGGCATGTTGTTTGACTTGGCAGCGTCGGTCAGTGCAGTGCTTAAATTTGACTTACATGTCCTCAATAAGACATTTAGGATTTTTTTTTAATGTATCGATTTGAGAGAAAGAGAGAAAAACATCGATTTGCTATTCCACTTATTTATACATTCATTGGTTGCTTCTTGTATGTGCCTTGACTGGGGATCAAACCCACAATCTTGGTGTATCAGGATGACACTCTAACCAACTGAGCTACCCAACCAGGGCCAAGACATTTAAGTTTTAACAAAAGTTCAATAAGAATATAGTTATTAAGAGCATGACCTGGATTTGCATCCTGACTCTACTACTTGTTCTGTGTGATTCTAGGAAGGTAACTTAAACTCTCTCTATCTCACCTTGCTCATCTGTAAAATGGAGACAAGCAATAGTACTCTACCTCACAGAGTACAGTGAATGTTAAGTTATGATGTCTAAAGCACTTAGAATGGTACCTGACACATAGTCAGTACTGTATGGGTATTTGCTATTATTATTATATAAATTGAGGAGAGTTCACATATAATCCATATTTCTAGCTTCTTAACAATTCAGAAGACCTGATGATGCTGGGCCCCCATGGCCAGCTGGAACGGAATCTGCCCTCTGTAGATGAGTGTGCTCTCTCGTGGTCAGCCCCAGCTCCACGACTCTCCATTTGGTCCTCGACACTGAAGGTAGGTGTCAGGTGCCTTTTAGCATATTACATGCAGCTTGCTTCATGGGTTTCTATTGTCTACCTGGCTTCTAAAACCAATCTGTCAATCTGGCTGCTGCCTAAATGGTTCAAGGGGCAAAAAATGTGACCAAGTAGAAGTTGATAGTCAGTGAGATATTGTTAGCCAATTTGGGTTAAACCCCTACCAGGCCTTTACCCCTCTTCTTCTAGTGTCCCAGAATGGCACTTACTTGCACCAGCTTGAAGATCAAGGAAAGAAGCAAAGTGGTAAAAGGAGGCAAAATTAAGCCATGATGTTCCAGAGCATTCCCTCCTACAACCTCATGGTTGGGTTTAAAATCTGGTAAAGGGTTGTAAGATATACCCATACACATGCCAAATTATGTATGTTCAAGATTAGTTTTTGCAGCATTGTGAATAATAGAAATGATTAGAAGGAACCGAATGTCATCAATAAAAGTCTAGTTAAATAAAATTTGATACATAAATATAATGGGATACCGTGCAGCTATTAAAAAGAACAGGAGCAGTGTGTACAGAGTACTTCCATTTCTGTGGGAGGGAAAATGGGAAATAGAAATACACACATACACACACACACACACACACACACACACACATACATATTTGCTTGTATTTGAATAGAATATCTTTGGAAGGATATATAGATATGGTATACGTGTAAAATATCTGTGGAAGGTTATATCAGGAAACTGGTGACCATGGTTGTCTCTGAGGAAAGGGATTGTGAGACTTGGGAAGGAAGGAGACATACTTTTTTCTTTTTCTTTTTTTTAAAGATTTTACTTATTTATTTTTAGAGAGGGGAAAAGAGAGAGAGAGAAAAGGAAAGAAACATTGATGTGTGAGAGAAACACTGATTGGTTGCCACTTGAAAGAGACCCTAACCAGGGACCTGGCCTGCAACTCAGGCATGTGCCCTGATTGGGAATTGAACCTGCGACTTTGCGGGATGACGCCCAACCCACTCAGCCACGCCAGTCAGGGTAAGACATACTTTTTTTCAAGATACATCTTTTTATTCTTTTTTTAATTTTGCACCATGAAGCTAATTTTTAAAATCTAATTTTAAGAAATTCTGCAGTAGATGCAAAAGGAAAACTACAATGAACAAACAAAACTGATTCCGAAGTCTCTCAAGAGACAACCTGAAATCACCTGCCAGTCAAGGATGGCTGCATGGGAGACAACCTGGCACCCATAGCATCCAAACCCCTTGCTTAGTAAACTGCTTTGCCAAGTCATTTCCACAGTAATAATTCCACATCCAAGCATATTTAAAGCAGTGTCACTCTGATCCTTGCTGCCCAGGCCACCTCCTCTGCTTTGGTCAGCTCGGCTTTATTCAACCTCTAAAAAGTCCTGGTTTGGGCTGCCTTCTACACACCAGGAAGTGAAGCCTTCTGGGAATGGTGGCTGAAGTGGAAGGGGTTTTGGCAAGAGTGATATACCCAGCCCTGGCCGGGTAGGTCAGTTGCTTAGAGAGGCATCCCAATATGCCAAACTTGTGGGTTCTGTCCTGGTCAGGGCACATAAAGCAATGAATGAATCAAGCAATGAATGAAAAAATAAGCGGAACAACAAATCAATGTTTCTCTCTCTGTCTCTGTCTCTCCAATCAATGAATAAAAAAAAATTTTTTTAAAGAGATGCTGGCTTTTAAAAAAAGAATGATACACCCAAAGACCAGGACTTAAATTCTCCTTCTCTATAAGTGTTTCTCCCAGTCATCTGGAAGGGGGCTCCAAAGTGGGCAGAGCTCTTCTGTCTGGGTAGGGAACCCTCCCAACCAAGGCTCACCTCCTTTACTTGACCAAAGGTCCCCAATTCATTCCAGCAGACTTTATAAACCTTTAATTTAAAAAAAAAAAAAAAACTCTGCAAACCGCCCTGACCAGTGTGGCTCAGTTGGTTGGGTGTAGTCCCACAAAGTAAAAGGTCACTGGTTCGATTCCTGGTCAGGGCACATGCCCGTGTAGTGGGTTCAGTTCCCAGTCAGGGTGCTTACAAGAAGCAACTGATCGACGTTTCTCTCTCACATAGATGCTTCTCTCCCTCTCTCTCTCCTTCCCTTCCCCTCTCTCTAAAAATAAATAAGTAAAATCTTTAAAACAAAACAAAACTCTGCAAAGTCATGGGCCATGTACAAAGGTCCTAAGGTGCCAGGGCATCAAAGTAGAGGACACAGGATGCCTGTTTTCTAGGGACACAGAGTCTAGATTCTGAAAAAGGTCTGAGTTGGAAGGAATCTGGGGAGATAGCTGAAGTGATGGTTTTCACCCAGAATTCTGTGGGCACCCTTGGGCTGTGTGGAGGAGCTTCAGGAGTTCTGCAAGCATGAGATGTGTGGGCAGATTTCAGACAGCAACCAAGAGCTGTAACCCTTCATTTCAAACCATTGATTTGATCAAAATTACCTCATAATTTTGACCGATTCACTTGACAGAAAGTGACATAAATTTGAACTTAATAAACACATTTCTATTAACAAAGCGCTGCTTTCATCTGTTCTATATAGTAGGGTTCTATGTAAGATTTCATTAAAAGCGGGAGGGTTCCACTGCTTTAAAATGTTCTTCTTGTTTGACAGAGGAAGAAACAGACTCAGAAAAGAAAGGACTTGCTCAAGGTCACACGGCCTACCAGAAGCTGAGCCTGGACCAGTAGGGCTCCTGCCAACCAGTAACCAGTACTAGGCTGCATCCTAGTATTCAATAAAAAATCTGAATTGAGTGTTGAATACAAAATCTAAATTAAGAATTCAGTTTGGCTAGTGGCATCCTACCCTGTGGGATCTTAGCAGTGCCTGAACAGATGTCCCAGGACACTTTGGAACTCAGTTAGCCCAGCAAACCACCATTTTTCCATCACATGAACTTTTTATGGGGCCTAAGCTTTCAACAGGCCTCACGTCTAGGCTTCTTTCTGTCAAAGGCACCCCCTTCCTGATTGCTCTGTTCTCTGGGGGCTTCCAGGGATTCCCTCAAGCCAGGGACTGGGCTAAGACAGCCAGAATTTGTTACTTGCTCAACATGGCTTGACTCCCAAAGGCTGGGTCTGAGCTCTGAGCCTCTTGCCTGCCCTTCCTGGGGGCTCACCTCTCTTGCCTTGTTCCAGCTCATCCTGCCCCCTCCCTCCCAGGTGTTTGCCCCCTTCCACACCCGCTTGCTGGTAGACATTCCTGTGGTGCCCCCCCCCTTAGCCACCACTCCCCCTGAAACCACTACAGCGGCCTTTTATCTTTGCCCCAGAAGCTGAGCCCTCCGGTCCCTTAATTGTTCAGGTTGCTCTTTTCTGAACTCACTCCAATTGAGCTCCATAAATTGAAGATAATTGGACTGTCTCACTCAAGTTATGAGGCCCTGGGGCAGTGTCTTCTTGGTGTGGTACAGCCCTGCCCAGGAAGGGGGGTGGCGAGGGGAGGGGCATAGAGCAGGCCAGCCTAGGGGTCTGGCTTGGGGTCACAGTCCAGACATTCCACCACCAGCTAAGCTTTGCATCCCTGATCCCTGCCATATGCCCTAGTCCTCACAGGTCAGCGACTCTGGGAGGGAGGAGCCAACCCTTCCCCACCAACAACATGGAAAGCAATGGTCTGGCATATAAGATAGTTTTTCAAATAGTGTCTGAGAAGTGCCAGGACTCTGGTTGAAAGGCTGTCTCTGGGGGTGCACCTGAGTGGGTCACCAGGGAAGAGGTAGAGGCTCATGAAGGGAAACTCAGACTGAGGAAAATCCAGGGCAACTTGTCGTGAACACGTGCAGCTCCACACAATAACATCTCCCCAGAGAAGTTTATGTTGCCACCCATCCTGGGCACTGCTAGGAAGGTTGACTTGGCTACATATAAGGTGTCCAGGGAGACACAGATGGATAACTGTTGCTCTAAGGAGTGGCTAGAGCAAGGAGCAAGGGGCTAAAGAAATAAGGTTTTGCCCTAGACTAAGACTTCCCTCTCTGCCTGCCATCCCGTGACATCCCACTGCGCTGGCACTGCAGTGGGCCAGGACATGTCCTGGAACAGCTTTTTGGCCATTCTCCCTGGACTCGAGAGATGCCCTCTCCCCACCACAGCCGAGGCTATGCTCCACAGGCTTATCCCTTTCTACTTCCCACTTTGTCTAAAGCTGCCGTCATTGCCCATCAATACCCCTGAAGGCAGTGGAGCCCACCATCATACCCTCAAGGCCTGGCACAGAGCCTGCCTGGCACAAAGCAAATGTCTGTTGAGAAAAATGAATGAATTAACAAATGCAGTAACTGTGATCTAAATTCTTCCATGCCTCTGACCTTTACAAAATCTACCTCCTTTGTCCCCTTGTGTGTCTAACTTCATAGCATTCCCTCATGGGGAGTGACAAGGGGAAGTCATGTTGTCCATCCTCTTGTCTCCAGTTAGGAGTGCACCCAAATGGCCCCAATCAGAAGGTTTCTAAGACTTTCGTAAAAGCAGGCGGGAAGGGAAGCAGCTGGGCTGTTGTTGAAAGGGCACTCAAACTTGGAATCAGACTTGTTACGAGATCTGCTCTTGCACTCATTAGCTAGAACCTCAATTACAAGAGAGGAAACGAGGCTGGAAAATAGGAACAGGCTTTGTATGTCACCCCAGAGAGCGTTTGGACATCCATTCATTCAACAGCACTTGACTAAATACCTACTATGTCCCGGGTACTGTTCTCAAGGCTTTCCATCACTCTGGCTGCTGGGCAAAGCAATCATTGAGGAGCAAGAGTGCAGACAGGGAGACAAGTTAGGAGATTGCATCACCAGTCGTGTTGAGAGATAAAAACCTGAATGAAGGCAGTAGCACTGCAGCAAAGCAGACACACTGGGGAACTATTTAGGAAGTAGAATTGCTAGGACTCAATGATTAATCGGATGTGGGGGTTGAGGGAGAGAGAGGACACACCAGATAACTACACCCAGGTTTCTGTTGTGAGAGACTTGAGTGAATAATGGTGTCACCAATAAAGATGAAAAACACCTGGCTCTGGTTTCACAGTTTGATGAAAGGATTTAGGAAGATAATGAGCTTGGTTTGGAACACGTAAAATTGGACGAGGAGGAGGAGGAGGAGGAGGCGGCAGCGATGGCTAGATAGCCTCCTTAGGATGAGGCTATCTAGGGAGAAACAATGAGGGCTAATGACAGAACCTTGAACTCTGCCAACTTTTAAAATACATAGAAAAGACTACATGTGGTGCAGCAATGAAGACTGAGAAGAAGCAGCCAGTCCAAGAGGCAGGAAGGGAGCCATGGTAGGGGAAAATCACGAGAGCCAAATTCGGTTTTCAAAAGGCAGATGTGGTTAGCACAGATGGTGTGGAGAAGAGGTCCAATAAAGGAAGGTCGGCAAGCGTCCCTATGGATTCTGCCCTGACCACTGCCCATGTAGTTAGTCGAGCAGTGGGAGCCTGGTAGCTGTGGATTGAGGAGTAACTGAGAGAGGAGGAATGGAGACACTGCTCTTACTAGAAGCTTGGCTGATGAAAAAACAAATGAAGATGGTAACTGATGGAAAAGACAAGCTCAAGAGAGATGTTTAGAAGGTGAGCTGTGGGCACGCATGCACGCGGAGTCTCAGGGGAAGAAACCAGCAGAGGTTGAAGATTCAATAAAGAAGGAGTCATGATGATAGGATCCAGACATAATTAGCCCTGGGCAGGAAACAGAGCACTCCTCTCAGAGCAAAAGGAAAGAGGAAAGGACACTAGGAGATGGAAATAGGCTTATAGTTGTGAAACGGGAGCTCACACCATGGCCTATATTCAAAAAGTGGCAGCCTTGGCCAGTGTGGCTCAGTTGTTTGGAGCTTCGTCCCATAACCAAAAGGTTGCAGGTTCGATTCCTGGTCAGGGCACATATCTAGGTTGTGGGCTCAAACCCTAGTCCGGGCACATATGGGAAGCAACCAATCAATGCTTCTCTCTCGCATCAATGTTTCTCCCTCTTCCTTCCTCTCTCTCTAAAAAGCAATGAAAAAATGTCCTTGGATGAGGAGAAAAAAGGGGGGCAGGCAAAGTTTTACAATAGTGGTTAAGGGAAGTGGGAGAGTTCAGTAGAAATGAAAGAATCAACTGTGTTCAGGAAATAAATAAAATTAGAAATCATACATTTGGAGTCGTGTCCATCTGACTGACATTCAATTTTTCTCCAAAAGTTCCAGCAGAAGAACAGAGGAGGTACATTTGCCAGTTGATTTAGGGTATGGGATTTGTAAGGTAAGTGCAATAGATAAGCAATAGGGCTTTCGTGGTGAAGCTATACTGCTGAGAATGCTCCGCCACAGGAGCCAGGATATATAGGGAAAGAAGCGAGGATGGGGGACTGCTAATAAATTAGGAGAAAATGGTGGGGTCGAGGTGTGAAGTAGTAGTTAGACAGAAAAGTTACCAGAATAAGGAAGTGCAAGATTGTGGTGGGACTCTTGGAATGACAGAATTCAGAGGTAGCAAGATTCTAGGTGATGACAAGATCAAAATAGGACCATGAAGTTGGTATTCATAAGTGTAGTGGAAGTGAAAGTCATTAGAGTTAAGGGTGTCAAGAACTTCTGAGGCCAGAGCAGTAGTCCTCAACCCTGGCTTGCAATGGAAATATAAAAAATCAGCATTGCAATGCTGGTACACTAGAATCACCTGTAAGATTTTTAAAATATCTATGCTAAAGCCACATTCCCAGACATTCAGATTCGGTTGGTTTGAGTTGATCCCAAGTATCAGGATTTTTAAAGTTTTCCAAGTTGTTACCCAACAGGGAACCTGGCTCTGAGCGGGTCTGCCTTGGATTCTTCACTGCATGCTGGACAGATTTGACGACACAAGTCCTGGTGATTTTTAGAGGACATTTATTAAAGCTGGGGACAGTGAAACAAGGATGGACCTAGGATACTAGGTGGGGAAATGAGCCTAGCTGGGGCAGCTTTGGCTCATTATGTCAGAGAAAAGGGGTCCTTGTGGACAGGTTCAGGGGGTTAGCTTGAGACAAGCTGCCACTGGCCATTTCTCCCGTAGTTGTAGGTCTCATGGGGACCCTTAGAGTTCAGGAGGAGATGCACACCTGCGGGGGAAGATGAGGGAGGAGGGAAAGGCATGGGCATGCTCCTGGGAGGGATACCACAAGAAGGGACCTTTGTTTTGAGGGGTTTTAAAGCCTGGGAGTTTAGGGGAGGTCTTAGGAGAGGATCTCAACAGAATATTTATCAGTTTTTTGCTGATGTACCAAAATGAGATTTATTGCCTTAACTTCATCTGTCCTTGGGCGTGGTTGGCAAATGGCACTAATTGGATTTCTGCTATCTCCCTGAGTAGGGTGATTTAAGCTATTTACCCTCTGGTTGGGGAGAAGTGCAAACCATTTACTCCTGTGTCCTTGGTTTAGGGAAGATAAGATTTACTAGATGGCTGCAAACTGCTTGTTTAACTATCTGTCTCAGTTTCCCCGCTCTGCTTGTCCTTGCTTACTGGCCTGTCTGAAAGTGATTGCAAGTCAAGAACCGCTGGGCTACAGAAATAGGTAGAATTACCCATATGGATATTGAAATCAGGTGGTGTGATGACGGTAGTTGAAATGGAGAAGGAATATATAAACCAGAGGTGATCAAAATCCTCTAAGAATATGCCCCTGACTGGTGTGGCTCGGTGAGTTGAGCATCATCCCACAAAGTGAAAGGTCGCCAGTTCTAGTCCCACTCAGGGCACATGCCTAGGTTGTGGGTCTGGTCCCTGGAGAGGGTGCTTATGAGAGACAAATAATGAATGTTTCTTTCTCACATCAGTGTTTCTCTCCCTGCTCTTTCTCCCTCCCTTCCCCTCTCTAAAAAAAAATCTCCTAAGAATGTGGGAGAGTGGATGACAGTGATCCAGGGGGTGGGGGAAAGGCTAGGGGGCGATAATGTAAAATGGAAAGAGTGTTGTAAGAGGAAGGGGTTTCACCTGATAATGAGCAGTGGTCTAGAAGCAGCTGCAGGGATTCAGGTGATGCTGAGCCTGCCTTGAGGCAATGTGCTGGCAGGATGCAGGAAGGGGAGCTGGGTTGTAGAGGAGGTATTGTGCCCATGAAGAACCTGATTTTTCGAGTTAGCGCAGAAGGTACAGGATGCACTCAGAGAAGAGGTTGAGAGTGTAGAGGAGTTTGCTTGCCTTAGAGTGGCATTTCCAGAGCACACGTTGGAATCAGGGTTGCCACACTGCTCAGCTCCAGATGTGCCATTCACATTGGGAATGATGGGGCTGGCAAGGAGGCAAGTCCAGAACGGCATGGGAGGGAGAGTGAGAGAATGTTTGTGACCACGTCAGAATTCAGTGCTTCTCCCCACACTTCTTGCTTTAGGTTTTTCTTTGGTTTCATGAAGGACTGATTTACAAACAGGTTTGGGATTCCCTTCATTTTGGGTGGGTCTCTTCTGATGGCCTTCCCCTTATACTTGTCAATTCACTTTTTCTCTGAAATTTTCTCAACCTTCTCAACCATTTAACTACTTACAATTTCCTGGTGATCCCCAGCTCAAAAGCATACTATTGTGATTTGGTCTCACCATGTCACCTTCCATTCAAAAGTCAGAGTCAAGTTAGATTCTCTAAGGTAGTGGCTGGTCTGCAGTTTCAGAGAGGCAGTGGGGTCTTTTGGGGTCTTTTACCACAAGGCTCCCCTCAAGCATTCTCTTGTGCAAACCTGATTCTTCCAGAGAGAAGAGATGTGGTTGAACTTTCTGAGGAAAGTGCAGAGAGACAAAAGGAGTCCCATGGCTAAAAGAAGTCACTGCTAAAAGAAGTTTCACCTTGGGCCCCCAAAACTGCTTATTAGCTGAATGCCAGTGACAGAACACTGAGTCTGGTGAAGGTTAGAAAATAGATTGCAAGGGAATGGGCATTTCTTAGGTTAACTGGGTCTAGGGCAAGCTTCTGCTCTGACTTGGATAATCCAAGCTCTATTTTCAAAGAAAAGGCTCAGGAAATAGTGCCCCTCCCCCACCTCATGCTTCACCTTACCATCAGAGCTGTTTAGTCCAGAGTGAGACCACCCGCCCCCAACTTTAGGAAGGAACAGCCAAATCATATTTTGCTTTGGGCTTGGCATGCCAACATGTACCCATACCTAGTCTCAGCTCCCTATGGAAGTTTCTGAAACAGCCAATCCTCACTTGGATACGACCCTAGGGCTAGGGGGTCTTTCTCAAACTGTGGGAAGGAAAAGATGGGTGTGAATCGATGTTCCCAGCATAATGTAGAATTCTAGGATGACCCTCCCACCCAACGATCCACATACCCTTATATAATCCTCCCCTTGAGTGTGGGTGGGGCAGTTAAATATGATGGGCTGTCGCCCCATGATTATGCTGCTATTCAGAAAAATGGATGTTTCAAGTGTAATTAAGGTCCATAATCTGTTGCCTTTGACTTAATCAAAAGGGAGACTATCCTGGGTGGGCCTGACTTAATCAGGTGAGTTTTAAAATGAGACAAGAACTGTTTTCAACAAATGATGCTATTGCATTTGCACATGCATAAGCAAAAATAAATAAATAAACAAACTTGACCTACACTTTGCACCTTACCTAAAAATTAACTCAAAGCAGATCGTATAAATGTAAAACTATAAAACTTTTAGAGGAAAACATAGGAGAGAATCTTTGGGGCCTAGGGATTGGTGAAGAGTTCTTAGATTTGATATGGAAGCCATGATCCATAAAAGAAAAAAATAATAAATTTAACTTCATCGAAATTAAAACCTTTTTCTCAGTGACATACCTCGTTAAGAAGAAGGAAAGAAAGGGGACATCCATAATAGTGCCAACAATTATAAAAACATTTTTATAAACTTGAAAAAAATGAAGGAAAGACAAGCTACAGACTGGGAGAAAATATTTGCAACCACACATTCGATAACAGTAAGGTACCTAGAATGCAGAAATAACTTTCAACTCAACAGCAAAAAAAATCAATCCAATTAGAAAGAAAGCAAAAGGTATGAAGAAACATTTCACTGAAGAGAATATGCAAATGGTATGTAAGCACTTGAAAAGATGTTCAACATCATTAGCCACTAGGGAATTGCTAAGTAAAGCCACCAATCCAAAAGGCTAAAACAGGGACAAAAAAAAAAAAAATAGGAACAACACCAAATTCTGGTGAGGATGTGAGAAACTGGAACACATTGCTGGTGGGCATGTCAGATACTACAGCCGCTCTGGAAAAGAGCATGACAACGTCTTTAAAAACTATATATACTTGTACACTTAACCATATAACTTTGCAACTGCACTCATACATTTATCCCAGAAAAATGGAAACCTATGTTGACACAAAAGTCTGCACACAATTGTTCATAACAGCTTTATTTGTAATAGCCAGAACTGAAAACAACCAAAATGTCTCTCACAAGGTGAATGCCTAAACGAACCTGGTACATCCATACCATGGAATACTACTAAGCAATATAAAAAGGAATGAGCTATTGATACATTCGAAAGCTTGGATGGATGGATCTCAAGGGCATTATTTTGAGTAAAAAAAAAGTCAGTTTCAAAAGGTCACATATTGCATGTTATAAAATATTCTCAAAATGACAAAATTATAGAATTTGGGAGCAGATTATTAGATGCCAGGGGTTAGAGACAGTGGGTGAGAAAGAGGCGGGGGTGACTATGAAGGGGAACTTTTGAAGTAATGAAACAGTTCTAAATCTTGACCGCAGTGGTGGCTACACGAATCTATACATGTGGCCCTGGCTGGTGTGGCTCAGTTGGTTGGGCATCATCCCACAAAGTGAAAGGGCTCCGGTTCGGTTCCTGGTCAGGGCACATGTCTGGGTTGCGGGTTCAGTCCCCAGTCAGGGCATATACAAGAGACAACTGATTAATGTTTCTCTCTCCCATCAATGTTTCTCTCCTGCTCTTTCTCCCTCTCTTCCCCTCTCTTTAAAAAAAACAAATTTAATCTATACATGTGATAAAATGGCATGGCACAATACGCACACATGTACCAGTGTCAATTGGTTGGATTGGATATTGTACTATAATTATATAAGGTGTAGCCACTGGGGAATACTGGATAAAGGATAGATGGGACCTCTCTGTACTATTTTTACAACTTCCTGTGATTCTATAATTATTTCAACAAAAGGTTAAAAATCGGTGGGGAAGCAGGAGAACAACTGCAGACTCATTGAATGGGCCATGTGGCCAGGACCTGAGGGTGGCCTCTCTAGGAGCTAAGAGTAATCCCTGGCCAACAGCCAGCAAGAAAATGGGGACTTAAGTTCTATAATTGCAAAGAACTGAATTCAGCCAACAACCAGTTAGCTTGGTAGAGAAGCCCAGGCTTCAGGTGAGATCGCAGCCCCATGACACCTTGATTTCAACCTAGTGAACCCCTGAGCACAGGACCCAGCTAAAATATGCCCAGACTTCCGATGTGTGGAGACCAGGAGATAATACATTTGTGTGAGTTTACACCACTAAGTTTGCGGTACTCTGTTATACAGCAATAGATAACTAAGGCACAGCCCCCTTTGAACTACTGGCAGTTTTGCTTCCAGGGGCCACAGTTGGGGCCTACACATTCTGACAAAAGAAACCAGCAACATCAGTAGGGAGGAGCCAGTCTCAGAGTTGAAACAGATGCTCATGGTCTTTCCCCCAAAATATGATTTTTCAGTTCAGAGGCTTGAACTGCCTCCAAACCAACACAGCTCTGCTGGCTGCTTGACCCTGCAGTCGGCTGTCACATCCCAAATCTGCTGTTCACAGTCACAAATCAATTGCACATGGAGGGCACTCTGCACTTGCCCTGCTTCCTGCTGCAGATTTCCAGCTGCAGCTAATTCCTGTTGCAACCTCCCTGGACCTGTCTGGGAAGGTGGCCTCATCCCTGGGGCCCCAGCTATGCCAAGCAACCCTATCCAGTTCACAGGCAGTTGCACCAAGCGAGCCTAACCTTCAAAAATGGGTCCTTTCCCCCTCCTTTTATGCCCCAGGACTGAGACTGACAGGACACCCAGGCCGGCTCTCAGTGAGTGCCAGAAAGGTCAGACAGAGAGTAGGACAAGGGGGCTAGTAGCTTTCTTTCCATCTTGCTTTGTGCTGTCACGTATCATGGTCACTGTCTTAGTCTACTTGGGCTGCCATAACAAAATACTACAGATCAAGTGGCTTAAACAACAGAAATTGCTTTTTCCCCTAGCTCTGGAGGCTGGGAAGTCCAAGATCAGGGTGCCAGGTGATTTGTTTTCTGGTGAGAGCTCTCTTCTTGGCTTGTAGACGGCTGCCTTCTACATGACAGAGAGAGAGAGAGAATGCATGCTGTGAATGGGCCTCATCTAATCACATTAGCCCTTAAAAGCAGAGAATTTTCTCCTGCTGATGGCAGAAGGGAAAGTCAAATTTGACACACTGCCCCTAGTTTGAAGATGGAGGGGCACATGAAAAAAATGCAGGTGATCTCTCTCAAAGCAGTGAGTGGACCCCCAGCTGACAGCCAGCAAGTAAATGGGCCCTTAGACCCACCTCCACAAGGAAGTGGACTCTGTCAACAACCCAAATCAATGTGGAAGTGGGTTCTGACTCCAAGCCTCCAGGTAAGAGTCCAGCCAAAGCCTTGATCTTGGTCTTATGAGACCCTGATCAGAGAAACCCAGTGGAGTCCGCCCATCTGATCTGAACAACAGAACTGTGAGCTAATAAACAGATATTATTTTAAGCTGCTAAGTTGGTGTTATTGTGTTATGGCAGCCATAGAAAAATACAGTACAGAGACCTCGGGATTTTAGGCCTATGAGGAGGCACTATCCTAGGCCCTAGAAGTTTGTTGCTGTAGCTTTATTTATTTAGATATTTATGAACGCACATTTACAGAGGGGAAGGAAGGGAGAGAGAGAGAGAAACATCAACCACTTGCCTCTCGTATGCACCTTGACCAGGGAGCGAACCCACAACCCAGACATGTGCCCTGGCCGAAAATCGAACCAGCGGCCTTTTGATTTGTGGGATGATGCCCAATCCACTGAGCCACACCGACCAGGGCTATGCACGTACTTTTCTACATATTTGTTTAGTGCTTCCTGTGTACCAGACACTGTGCTAGGCCTTGAGGATACAATAACAAGCACAGACTGAGCTATGGAACTTCCAGCTTAGACAAGGGGGCAAGTGCCTCTCCTGGCCAAATCCGGAGGCATGCATTGTGACCTGCCACAGAATCCCCTGGGGCCCTCCCAGCACCTGAACCTTTGGTGCCATTCCCTAGTGATTGTGATGGGAGTGGCAAAAAAGGGTGATGACAGAGAGATAGGCCGGGAAAATCTCTCTGAGGCCCAGAGCCCGGGCACTTGGATTCTGCTCCATGGCATGCAGACATCCCTCAGGGAGGCTTGTGGGGGCTGTCTCAGCTTCGTGGGACAGACCGAAGCCCTAACAACTTAAATCGGAGGCTCTTCCTGGGCTTCTCAAAAAGTAAGAGTGGGAGGAGGGTGAAGTGAGGGTTATTATCTAGGACCATTTTCAAGGTTCATGGTGGGTATTTGGGAAGGAGGCCCAGAGAAGGAGGCACATGGTGGTAAATGTGCTTGAAGGGTGTTGGGAAAGTGAAAAACTGGCAAGAGATGTCAGAAGTGCCCGAGGGAGATGGACAAGAGCCCAGCTTGAGAAGCAAAAAGAATTGGAGGGGGTTCTGTGTAGAGAAGCCAGGGGGAAAGGGGCAACAGGGAAGAGAGGCCCAGGCCTGGCCAAGCTCAGGGTTTCCCTGAGCAGCTGAGAGGCTGGGTGGGGCCTAGACTTTGGAGACCCAATCCCTCTTGGGTGAAGCTGGGGCCTAAGCTTGCGGGGAAGTGCCAGGGGTGGGGCTGGGGACGGCTCAGCTCTCCAAGCCCCTTAGCAGCCCTTCCTGACTCACTGGTAATCTGTTTATGTGTTTATTTGCAAGATCGGTTTCTGCTTCAGTGAGGGGGAGCTTGGCTCCCCGCCCTCAGGGCCCCTAGTTCTGAGTTATACTTCCCTACAGGGCCAGCTGCCTGATCCCTGCCCAGCTTGGCTGACTTTCCTCTGCCCTCTCTGCTCCTTTGGCCCCTTCCTGGTGGACAAGGAAGTTCTGGGGGACGGGTCCTCTGGGACTGGCAGGGCTCTGGTTGCCTACAGGCCCAGACATCTGGGGGTGGGGGCAGGGTGGGTCTGGGCAGCAAGTCAGGCTCCATAGGAACCCTGAGAAACTCAAACTGAAGTCCTGCCCAGGGAAATCCGCAGTTGTCCAACAAGAATTTCCCTTTAATACATGTGGTGATTTTTTTTTGTTGTTGTGCTTATTCAGACTGCAGCAGCTGCAGAGGGAGAGGCCCTGTGAGGGGCGAGGAGACCGGAGCAGGGTGGTAGGGTGGGGAGAAGGGAAAGGCTGGGTTGCCACTGAAGTCTAGAGCCTCCTTTGGGGAAAGGGGAAGAGGTGCAGGCAATAGGGGTCTCAGAATAGAAATGCTCCGGAATGCAGGACTGTGTCTGAAGAGGGAGAGGAAGGGGTGGAGAGAAGGCCTGATGGGGGGGTGGCATGTGGTGGGGATGACAGGGGGCAGAGGAGGGAGCTTATGAGAGAGCAACCCTTTTCACTGTTGATGACTATTGTCTATTATTATAACTCAGCATGTGAGGTACTTTCCTATTGCAAAACTGAAGCGATAAAATTCTGGAAGGTCATTCCCAAGGATAGGAGAGGAGCACCTGAATGAATCATCAGAGAAACCCTGGGGAAGTGGGTGGAGTTCATAACCTGAACTGGAAAAGACCTGATGGTTCATTGGGCTCAAGACCTGTCAATCCTCTCTCCTCTGCCAATAGACTGACAACAGGAGGCATTCCACAGACGAGACACTGGAACTCAGTGAGTGCTGTAATAGAGCGGGGAAAGAGTGACTTCTGAAACAGTAAGAGTTAGAGTCTGCTACCAACCATTGAAGGGGCGTGTCCTTGAAAGAACTAGAAATGACCTTCCGACCATTTGATCCAACTCTTTATTTTACACTTAAGGAACTGGAGCTCAGAGAGGAAAGTGATTTCTCCAAAGTTGTGTGCTTTTTAAAAAAATTGTATTGTTTATGCTATTGCAGTTGTCCCAATTTTTCCCCTTTTGTCCCCTCCAATTCTTTATTTTACACTTAAGGAACTGGAGCTCAGAGGGGAAAGTGATTTCTACAAAGTTGTGTGCTTTAAAAAAAATTTTTTTGTTGTTTATGCTATTGCAGTTGTCCCAGTTTTTCCCCCCTTTGTCCCCTCCACCCAACCCACTCCCCATTCTCACAGTCAATGCCCACACTGTTGTCCATGTCCATGGGTCATACATATATGCTCTTTGACTAATCCCTCACCTTCTTTCATCTAGTATCCCCTCCCTCTCTCCTTGACAGCTATAAATCTGTTCCATGTATCCATGCCTCCGATTCTATTTTTCTCATTAGTTTATTTCGTTCATTACATTCCACTTACAAGTGAGATCATATGGTACTTGTCTTTGTCTGACTGGCTCATTTCACTTAGCATAATATTCTCCAGGTCTATGCGTGCTGTCTCAAAATGTTAGAATTCTTTCTTTCTGCTGCATAGTGTTCCTTTGGGAAAATGTACCACAGCTTTTTTATCCATTCATCTACTGCTGGGCACTTAGGCATTTTCCAAATATTGGCTATATAATGCTGCTGTGAACATAGGGGTGCATATATTCTTTGGAATTGGCGTTCTGGCATTCTTAGGATATATTCCCAGAAGTGGAATCACTGGGTCAAAAGGCAGTTCCATTTTTAATTTTTTGAGGTACCTCCATAGTGCTTTCCACAGTGGCTGCACCAGTCTGCATTCCCACCAACAGGGCACTAGGGTTCCCTTTTCTCCACATCCTCGCCAGCACTTGTTGTTTGTTGATTTATTGATGATAACCGTTCTGACAGGTATGAGGTCATATCTCACTGTGGTTTTAATTTGCATTTCTCTGATGATTAGTGACATTGAGCATCTTTTCATATGTCTATGGGTCATCTGTATGTCCTTTTTGGAGAAGTGTCTATCAGGTCTTTGGCCCATTTTTAAATTGGACTGTTTGTCTTCCTGGTGTTGAGTTGTATGTTCTTTATATATTTTGGAGTTTAAACCCTTGTGCGATGTATCATTGGCAAATATGTTCTCCCATATGGTCAGTTCCCTTTTCACTTTGATGATGAGCTAGGCAGATGAACAGGCTTTAGAAAGAGGCCACATAGGCACTAGAGGGAACAGCCCCAGGTGTTAGCCTAATCAGAGTGTGTAAATACATAGTGCCACTTAACCACTCATGTGCCTCTGGTGGACATTGCTAATTAGCCACTGCACCCCAACTTCAGTGCCGACTCTTCATCAAAGTCTTCTTTTAAGTATTTTAGTTATTTTTAGAGAGAGGGGAAGGGAGGGAGAAAGAGGGAGAGAAACATCAATGTGTGAGAGATACAGCGATTGGTCGCCTCTTACACACCCGAGTAGGAATTGAACCAGCAACCTTTTGGTTTGCAGGCCAGCACTCAGTCAACTGAGCCACACTAGCCAGGGCTCAAAGCCCTTCTTAACTGAGAACTCTAGGCAGCTACTACCAATGGATCTGCATCACTATGGCAATGAAAGCAATGTCAGGCCCAGGATAATCAGCTGTGTGTCCCAAAAGTGTAGAATTAGTTCTAATGTCTAATTGGTCTGATGTTATTTTCTAAGCTCTTTTGGTTGAAAGCAACAGAAGAAAGAGTTGCTCTTAGGAAAGGCTGGAGGTTAGGCCAGTAGTTTACGTCTACTTACTGTATTTTTCCATGTATAACTCAATCCCATGTATACTGTGCACCCATGTTTTGGGCCCAAACTTTCAGAAAAAAAATGTTTCAAGAAAGAAACATCGTTTTTTTCCTATTATAGTTTCTAACTATAAATAAAAATTTATTTATAACCAATTATCATATTCCAGGGTATTATTTTGCATACAGGTATCATTATTGCTTTGTAGAGTTATACTTTTAATGCATAAACATAAATAAAAGAAGTTTAAAACATTTATATAGATACAGAATTAGTACTACCCATGTATAATGTGCATCTTCATTTTTTCCTTCAAAAATTTGAGCAAAAATGTGCATCTTATACATGGCAAAATACGGTAATTCATTGGCAAGTAATCTACTTAGCTCCTTGACCTTGCTGCTAGAGCACTGCCACCTGTGGGAGTCAGCTCCAATGAGTGGCGTCCATGCTTTGTGTCTCCCATCAGCAGTTTCAAATTCTCCAAGAGTAAAGTTGATTGGACAAACCTGTAACAGATTTTGAAACCCTGGACCAGTAAGTGATGGAGGAAAGGGTCACATAGCACAGGGCAGAGTTGGCCATTGGGTCTGTGCTTTGGGGTGTGCCCAGAGCTGCTTTCAGCTGCAGTTAATAGAAAACACATCAAAAAGGGATTTAAGCTATGAGGGAAATTCATTGTCTTGTTAATATGATGTCCATGGATATGGAGTTCTGGGATTGGTTAATTCATCAAGGACCCAGCAGACCTCCATCTGTTAGCAAAAGAAAAGTGGGGAAATTGCTCACAGATAGACGGTCAGCAGCAGCTGTCACAGGGGTGTTGTGGTGAGCCAAACCACCACCCCAAGAAGTGTCCACCCAGATGAGCTTCAGTACAACCAGAGGAGACCCAGAGAAACAGGCTGGGATGAAATTGAGCTCTTCCCAAACCAGACCCATATAGAGGTGTCTAAGAGGATTTACAGAAACACCTCCAAGGCCTCCTGAAGCGCAAGAAAGGCCTTCCCAGGGCTAGCAGAGGAAGTTCCTCCCTCGCTCATGGGACCAGTAACCAAGGTAGTGCTCTCAGGACAAGTACAAAGTTGACCAGGAGGCAATCTGGAAATGTTCCTCACTCACCCCCCCTCCACCCACCACCCCTAAAGGTGGCACCAAACCAAACTTTCCAGGCAATGAGTCTGAGTAGCAGTGGTGGAGCGTCCAACTGAAACAGGACTGGGGCCAAGAATAGGAATGCGGATTGAGTGCCCTGTAAGCTGTGTCAGCCAAGCGCATCAGTAGAGAGATCTGAGTTCCACAAGGCAGAGGAATGAGTCTTCTGTAAACTCATTTATTTCTAGGGCTTTGTAATTTTAAAAAATTTGTTGCGTTCCCTTAGCTTCTGAGAAAAGCTCCTTTTGAAAACTCCCATCTTGTTTCAGATCAATTCAAGTGAAAAGGCATTTGGCCACAGATGGGTCAAGACATCCAGGAACATTGTCAAGCTCCCACAAGGGAGGAATGGAGGTGGCTGTGATGGGCTACTTGAAGGCTTGGGCTGAGAAGATGAAACTGAGGTAGAAAGAGAGGCAGCATTTCTATGAGACGTAAAAGGCCCTCCCTGGACTTTTTTTTTCCTCAGGAACAGGGGATATAGATGACTGTGGACTGTAGACAGAATACTGTTTGGGGACTTTGGGTCTGAAGTCAAGATGGAGTTGGTAAGGATTCGTGTGGGAACCCTTTTGAGGAAAGACTGCCCCTAGCGAGGTTCGATTCCTCTCTCTCATCTTAGCCTCTGCCTTGAATGTGAAATTGCATGTGGTACCAAATCTCAGAGAGCCCCAATTTCTTCATTCTCAGATAGAGACACCAAAAGTGATGCTGTGAGAATTAAATGAAATAATATGCAAAGTGTTTAACATTCTTGGCCCAGAGCAGGCAGTGAAAGAGACAATAAAGTCAATAAAACATACTTTCTTTTTTCCTAACTTCAGTGTGTGTGTGTGTGTGTGTGTGTGAGCAAAACATAAGCTTGTTTAGACAAAGGCAGGGGCCAAATGAGAGGAAGGGGCAAGATCCTCACTAATGAGAAATCTTAGGATAATCATCCAGTTTCTCCCAGATGACCAGTTTGTTCCCAGATGGAATATGAATTTAAAACATGTTATTTATTTAGTTTTAGAGAGAGGGAAAAGGAGGGAGGCAGAGAGGGAGAGAAACATCGACGTGAGAGAGAAACATCAATCAGTTGCCTCTTGTATGCACTCCAACGTGGGACCGAACCCACAACCCAGGCATGTGCCCTGACCGGAAATCGAACCAGCAATCTTTCGTTTTGCAGGACAATGGCCAATCAACTGAGCCATCCCAATTAGTACAGAATGTGAATTTTGTCAGGTGCTGGTCCTGCAAAGCTAAACATCAGTGGGGCATGGCATGATGAAGTATTAATAGAATGGCCCTTGAATAACCTTTATTTTGGCAAGGCCTTCACCAAAGAGCACTGAATAAGTTGTTTTCTGTGCAAGACCCTGCATAAAGTGTTTTAAACAACTCCATCTTTTGTCTTCAATTCTCCCTTAAAAGGATTTTACAATCCCAATCCGTGAAGGACACATTTACACAGGACCACGAATACCGCCCATGCGAAGATCACTTGTTATTCTTTTATTTTTTTAAAACAAGATTATATTATTATTATTATTATTTTACAGAGAGGCGAAGGGAGGGAAAAAGAGAGGGACAGAAACATGAATGTCTGAGAGATACATCTACTGCCCCCAACTGGAGTCCTGGCCTGCAACCTAGGCATGTGCTCTGACTGGGAATCAAACCAGCGACTTTTCGGTTCACAGGCCGGTGCTCACCACACCATCCACTGAGCCACACCAGGCAGGGCTCTTTTTTAAAATTTATTTATTTTAGGGAGGGGAAGGGAAGGAAAGAGAGAGGGAGAGAAACATAGATGTGTGAGAGATATATTGATCGGTTGCCTCTCACATGCACCCCAACTGGGGACCAAACCAACCCAGGCACGTGCCCTGACTGATAATTAAACCAGTGACCTTTCACTTTGCAGGACGATGCCCAATTCACTGAGCCACATTGGTCAGGGCTGTCATTCTTTTCTGTATGCCCAGCATCCCCCAGGGGACCTGACATAATACAGGTGCTCAGGAAGGAGTCCTTCACTGACCAATTCATTGCCTGAATGAACAAATGAAGCAAATGGACATGCGTTAACTAAACAGTAATTTGTGTGAAGGTTGGAAGACAGGGGAAATGAAATTCCTACAGTAGAGGCTTAAGGAAGTGAAAGAAGGCAGTGAAGTTCTGGTTTAGTGGAGGGGAACCTAGTTTGTCTTGCCAGTTCAGACCAGGCATGGGAAATTCCTGACTTTAGCTGACCTAACCTGAGGTAGTAGGGAGTGAGGGATCTGGGAGGAAGCAAAGAGGTATGCCACAGGCATCCCAGTTCCATCCTTTGAAAAAACAGTGCTCAGAAAACAAAAATGCAGGCCTACCCTGGCTGGTGTGGCTCAGTAGACTGGAAATCATCCCTCAAACCAAAGTGTCACCTGTTCGGTTCTGTCGGGGCGCATGCCCGGGCTGCGGGCCAGGTACCCACTTGAGAGCATGTGAGAGGCAACCGACAGATGTTTCACATCAATGTTTCTCTCCCTGTCCCCCTCCCTTCCCCTATCTCTAAAAATAAATAAATAAAATCTTTTAAAAATGTGCAGGCTCAATTTGGCCTTAAGGGCTACTTTATTACCTTCCTGAAGACTTCTTAAGAGGAGATGGCAGTCAGAGGTATTTGAATGAAGAAAGAAAGCTTATAAGTTGTGGGAAGTGTGCATCCCAGGGGCAGGTTGCTCAGAGGAAGGATACTTTAGGGATACTAAAAGGCCAACCAAGAGAGAAAGAAGATACTGGAGAAGTGAGGTTAGCAGGAGCTGTCAGGTAGGAGATACAGTCCCAGGAAGAAGACAATGAGAAGTCACCCCAGGAGAAAGACAGAATTTGTCACTCTCTCCACTGGACTCCGATAGTGCTTACAGTATAATATCGTAACTGTTTGCTGAGGTGCTAGCCTTACTACCAGACCGAGCACATGGCCCTCAATGGATTGTTCTGAACATGTGCCCAGTGCCCTGGCAATGCTGCAGACTGAATGACGGTGGGCGAATGAATAACCAAATGAGAAGAAAAGGTGTATTTAAGGTGATAGTTGGCTTAGGAAACCATCCAAAAGAAGAAAAAAACTCTATGTGTAAAGATGGTTATTGCAGCATTATCTACAATAGTGAAAAATTGGAAACACTTAAGTAAATGATAGTGCATCCACTCAATGGAATATTATGTGGTCATTAAAATGATAATTTAAGAAGATGCTGTAGCAACACAGCAAGTGATTATGATATATAATGCTAAGTGACACAAACAGAATATGAAATTGCATCTATGCTAAGATTACAAGTATGTAGAAATGATGTATGCATATGGCCAAGCTCTGGAGAGGGGAACATAAAAAATGAAAACACACAACTCATTGGTGTGACAGAATTAACAGTATTTTTTTTCTTTTCTTTCTATTTATGTGGATGTCATTTATACCATTATGAAGGAAAAAATAAAGTCGATAGGTGGGAGAAAACTGAACCATGACTTTGAAAATGTGCCAGCCCTAACTGGTATAGCTCAGTTGGTTGGGCATTGTCCCACAAAGCAAAAGGTCACTGGTTCGATCCCCAGTCAGGGTACATGGCTGGGTTTCAGGTCAGGTCCCTGGCTGGGGGCAGACAAGAGGCAACCAATCGATGTTTCCCTTGCACATCGAAGCTTCTCTCCCCCTCTTTCTCACTCCCTTCTCCTCTCTCTAAAAATAAATAAATAAAATCTTTAAAAAAAGAAAATGTGCGAGAGATGGTAATTCCCACAAAATAATGGTGCCAAGGTGAAAGAAGGCTGAGGCTGCTGGCATGGGAAAGAAGGGGTGAGTTTGAGAGATATATATGGTTATCATCTGCCTACTTTCACATCAGCAAATCTGGGACCTGGGAACGTTGTACCTGTGCTGGAATCAAGAGACTAGACAATTTGAAATGAGAAAACTGAAGTTCTGCTGTTCACTAACTTTGTGATCTTTTGGGCAAGTTTGTTTATCAAACTGAGGCTCAGAGAGATAATCTGTAAAATCGTACTAACAATCATTAATTTCAAAGGTTGTCGTGAGGGTTAAGTAGAAGGGAATATGTATGAAAGCATTTTGTAAATGACAAAGCCTATAGAGTTATAGAGGTATTATTACCATATCACATCATTACAGTTATTACTATGTCTCCCAACTTGGTCAGAAATTTCATCCATAAGAGATTCACTTCAATAACAAGCAAACACTTCTGGAAGAATTTAAAGGAGGACCTAGCAGTCATCGAAGAGTCAGTATACCATAGTCCAGTGGTTCTGAACTCTGAATATTAGAATCATCTGCAGAGATTTTTAAAAAATTGACACCCAGGCCCACCCCTAACCAGTTAAGGCAAAAATCTCTGGCAATGGGACCCAGGCAGGAGACTTTTCAAAACTCATAATTTGGAAGTTGGATTGAGATCCAGTGGCACATGGGCCCTGAAGTCAGGCAGCCCTGATTTCAAATTCCAGATTGAATTTTGTCTCCTCCACTTACTAAGTGTGTGACCTCGGAGTTGTTATATAGTCTCTCTAGGTCTCACTTCCCTTATCTTTGAAATGGAAACAACAATGGTACCTACCTCCTATGGTTGTGCTGAGGATGAAATGAGTTGATACATGTGTACCACTTTAGCACAATGCCTGCACACAATGTAAATGCTATGAGTGCTGGTTTTGTTCTTGATAGCCTGTGCTCCAACCTCATTCTGAGGGACAAATCTTGACCTTATCAGGGGAAGAGAAGGTGCAGCATGGAGTCTGCTTCCTCACCAGTCTTGCTCTGACTTTCTAACACCAGTCTCCCAGTGGCTGGCTTCTTTATTCAGATGTTCTTGGGTTTGGGTTCCTGACACATGACTTTGACAGTTGGTCCTCCTCCATGAAAAATGGCTTCCCCTAGAGATCTCACATGCACATTTCTCTTTTCAACATCCAGGCAACCTGTGTTGCTGTGGACTAGTGCTGTGGACTAGTTTTGGTTGTTGCTTGAATAACAAGCAACAGAGCTTCTCAATTAGGTCAGATCCCATCCCACCTGCCCACTTTCACCAAACCCTTGCCCAGCCATGTCCCACCAGACCCAAATGTTGCTTCTGAAGCACTTTGGGAAAGAAAAACTGCCAGATTTGTACATTCACTGTCTTTCTGGAACAAAGGACACAGATAAGGCAAGTGACCCCACATTTCTCATCTAATGAATGGGGGAGGTGAGAAAGTAGCAAAAGTGGCTGGGCATCTGTCTTCACTGTGTATACTCTACATTGGCGACAGAGCATCTGCAATGACTAAAGATGCCTGTACGTGTTTTGTACTCTGTATTAGTTTCCTGTACCTTCTGTAACAAGTCACCACAAGCTTGGTGACTTAAAACAACACACATTTAACCCTGGCCGGTGTGGCTGAGTGGATTGAATGCTGGCCTGCAAACCAAAGGGTCACGAGTTTGATTTCCAGTCAGGGCACAAGCCTGGGTTGCAGGCCAGATCCCCAGTTGGAGTTGGGGCCACATGAGAGGCAACAAATTGATGTTACTCTCACATATCGATGTTTCTCTCCCTCTCTTTCTCACTCCCTTCCTCTCTCTGTAATAATAAACAAATAAAATCTTTAAAAACACACACTCAGATTTATTTTTTTCACAGTTCTGTAGGTAGAAGTCCAAAATCAGTCTCCCTAGGCCAAAATCAAGGTGTCAGTAGAGCCATGCTCCCTCTGGAGGCTCTAAGGGAGAGTCCAGTCCTTTCTTCTTTCAGTTTCTGGTGACCGCCATCACGCCTTAGGTGGTGGTTGTATCACTCCAGTCTCTGCCTTTGTGGTCACATTGTTTTATCAGTATCCTCTCTGACTCCTTCCTTTTCTTTTTCAGATTTTTACTTGTTTATTTTTAGAGAGAGGGGAAAGAAAGGAGAAAGAGAGGGAGAGAAATATCCACGTGTGAGAGATACATTGATCAGTTGCCTCTCATCTGCCCCTAGCTGGGGACCTGGCCTGCAACCCAGGCATGTGCCCTGACTGGGAATCATACTGGCAACCCTTTGGTTCGCAGGCCGGCACTCAATGCCCTTAGCCACACCAGCCAGGGCTCTGGCTCCCTCTTACAAGGATACATGTGATGGTATTTAGGGCCCACCCAGATAATCTGTGATAACCTGCCCATCTCAAGATCCTTAAATTAGTCTCTGCAATGTCCTTTTCTGCCATATAAGATAGAATTCACAGGTTCAGGGGATTCAGATGTAGATATTTTTTAGGGGCCATTATTCAGGCTACCACACACTCCAAGGTGTTTTCTCCTTTTAACTCCCCTCAAACCCTCTGCCTTGTTACCTCCTGTCTGAGAAATGAGGTCATTCAAGCTTCATGGATTTTGTGTGTGTCTCTTCTGTATGTGTTTGTGGCCGTTTTGCCAGCTGCTATTCATTTGAATTGCCACTGCAGGGCCATAAGGACCCGTGGCCTGGGAATTCTAGCATTCTTACAAGAGATTCCCTTTCCTTGGCTGTGTGGGTCTGGGCCTCAGTGCAGCAGGCTTTTTAAGGGCCTGAGTGGTTTGTTTCTCTGGAGATTAGACAATTGCTGACCTGGAGCTTCCTACCTTTGTCTGAGTCCCATCTCCTACCTTTCTGATTCAGCTCCTTCCTGTTAGGACCCACTCCTTAGGTGTAACCCAATAGCCTACTCTGTGCCATACATTAAGGCTGCTGTGCTGAGGACTGAGATTTTCAATGAGGTCTGTCTGGAAAAAGTCCAGCCATTGTTAATATAATGAGAATGGTTTGCGTGACATCGATGTAACCTGGCAGCCATGGAGAGTGGACTGGAAGGTGCATGTGTGAACAATGACAATTCCACCATACTAGTCAGTAGGAGCAGTAGACGCCATTGAGTGAGCGTGTGTACTGTGTGGCCATGGCATTCAAAATGACTGAATGACTGAGTGAGTAGAATAATGACTCTACATCAAATTTTGCGTTAAGCTTGACAATTCCCCCATGAAAAGTATTTGGATGAGTCAGAAGTCCACAGCATTGGGCAACTGGTGATTGGCAGCTTCATCACAATACACCCACTCATGCAACAGGTCTCGTGCAGAGTTTTTTGGTGAAACAACACATCACCCAGGTGACTCAGCCCCCTACAGCCCAGATTTGGCACCCTGCAACTTCTGGCTTTTCCCAAAATTAAAACCTACTTTGAGAGGGAAGGAATTTCAGCTGTCAGTGATATTCAGGAAAATACACTGGGGCAGCTGCTGGTGACTGGGAGAACTATGAGGTCCCAAGTTGCCTCCTTTGAAGGGGACTGAGGCATCACTGTCCTACGTATAATGTTTCTTGTATCTTTTCCAATAATTGTATCTATTTTTCATATTTCATGGCTGGATACCTTCTGGACAGACTTTGTGTAGATATAGATGATATAGATATAGATATAGATATAGATACTTGGCGCCCCCCCAAAAAAAACCAAAATTAGCTTCTGGAGATTGGACCCCTTGTAGTACAGGCTCTCTCTCCCAGCTAGGTGAGTGTTCTAGGACCCCATCTGGATCAGTGCACCAGCTGGTGTTATTATGAGAGGCTGTGTTCAGATTCAGTGAATTTTTTTTGAAGACTCAAAGCGTTTGCCCATTTCAGGATGGGTGATTTACAAGTGCACCTGCCCACACCACCCTGAGTGTTCATCAGTTTTCAACCAAAAACAGCATGACCCCCATGTCCCACCCTCTCAATTCACTCAGTCTTGCCCCAAGTGATTTTTTTTCATTTCCCTGGATGAAAAAAGCCCTCAAAGAGAAATGACTATGTGGAAGAGGTGAAACAAAAAATGGTAGAAGTACTAAAAGACATCCAAATCGACGAGTTCCAAAACTGTTTTGAGCAGTGGAAAAAAAGTCTCAGTAGGTGTATTGCATCAAATGGAGAGTACTTTGAAGGTGACTGAAGTTTAAACATGTAAGAATAAACACATAATTGTTTATAAATAAATTCTGTTTTGGAGGGTGTCCTCCCTCATAGATATAGATATAGAGATAGACATAGATGATATAGATAGAGATATAACTAATAGCAGAATCATAAGCATGATTCCAATGCAGCACGCCAAGTACACTACTGGGAATCCTATGGTGCTATGGCCCAGCAGAGAAGGGGCCCCTGACCCAGATGGGAGATGTGTTCAGGTGGTCAGAAAGGCCTGAGCAGCCTCAGATAGAATCAGTCTCTCACCTGCCCTGATTCTCCCTGGCCCTCGGATGATCTAGGGCATAGCACATGCATAGCAGTTAGTGTATGTGGATTGAAGCCCTGGCTCTCTCATTACATTGCTGCATAACTTTGCCAGGTGACTCTGTCTTCTGAGCCTCAGTTTCCTCATCCAGTAAAATTAAGAAGG
Source organism: Mormoops blainvillei (assembly GCA_004026545.1). Taxonomy (NCBI): domain Eukaryota; kingdom Metazoa; phylum Chordata; class Mammalia; order Chiroptera; family Mormoopidae; genus Mormoops; species Mormoops blainvillei. The sequence goes on along the minus strand of PVJD01008109.1, from coordinate 36,234 downwards.
GAGTATTTAATCAGAACAGTTATATTAACAGGCTGTTGTGAGGATTCAGTGAACAGTGTATGTGAAGGGCTTTATAAAATATAAAGTACCATAACGTGTTCTAGTCGCTAATCTTAGCTAACCATTCACTCAGTCTTTTCCTTCCTTGCCCACTCGCCAGCTTCCTGCAGGCTATTTCACACTAATCTTTTGTTTTTAGCTAATTCTATCCTGATTCTTTCATTGTTTCCTGACTCATTCCTTGCTCCACACACACTAGGGAACAATTTGCTTCTCACCTATTGTTCGGCTTCCAGTCAATCCCTTGTCAGCCACACATTAACATTTGCAAACAACCACATTAATAGAGAAGCACTGCTTCGAAGGGGGTTATCAACCATCCAAATTTATGCCCAGTCTGGTTGAAATTTCTCTATTGAGTTCCAACCACTCACGCAATCCGCCAATATTTATTGAGCACTGACTATATAACAGGTACTGTGTTAAGCACTGGGGATTCGGGGGGGTGGGGTGGTCATATCTAAGCTGAGGTCTAAAGAATGAGTAGAAATTAGGTGCAGTGGGAGCATGGTGTGTAGGGGGAGCTGGTGGGTAGGGACAATGGAGGATGAGGCAGGACAGAGAGACAGCAGCCTGATTGTATTGGTCCATATTCAGAACCATGTTTTGACTTTAATTCCAGGGAAATGGGAAGACACTGAAGAGTTTTTAAGAGTTACATATCAAATTTGCATTTAAAAAAAATTCTTCTCACTGTTTTATAGAGAACAGATTGGATGGAAGCAAGAAATGGATACAAGGAAGCCAGTTCGGAAGCACGTGCAGGAATCCAGATGAGAGAATACAGTGACTCAGATAGGTTGTTGGCAATGGGATTGGAGGGAGTTAGACCAATGTAACAGATATTAAGGTGGTAGAATCGACAGGATTTGCTTGGTGATTGATCAGATGTGCGGGCTAAGGAGGAAGGAGTCAGAGTTACCAGATTTCTGGTCACCTGGGTGGACAGCAATGTCATACACTGGGATAGGGAGCACTGGAGGAGGGACAGGACATAAGAAATTAATTAATCAAGTTTTGACATGTTTATTTTATTTTATTTTTTAAAGATCTTTAAATTTTATTTATTTTTAGAAAGAGGGGAAGGGAGGGAGAGAAACATCAATGTGTGTTTGCCTCTCCCACGCCCCCAACTGGGTACCTGGCCCACAACCCAGGCGTGTGCCCTGACTGGGAATCAAACCAGTGACCCTTTGGTTCACAGGCCGGTGCTCAATCCACTGAGCCACACCATCCAGAGCTGACATGTTGATTTTAAAGTGTCCACAAAACATTCGAACAAATTTGTAGATGTGCACAACTGAAGAGTAGGAGAGAGACAAAGAGGGAGAGACAGAAAGAGAGACAGAGAGATATGGAGTCACCTGGATAGGGCTTATCATTGAAGTCATGCAGGTGAACGGGAATGCCCAAGGAGTGTGTATGAGAAAAACAGAAATGAGGAAAAGGGCTGAGGACAGAGACTTGAGGAACCTCAGTGTTTAAGGAATGAGGCAAGAAGTAGGAACACAGAAACTGCCTCATAGCAAATACATAATAAGTGTTGCTAAATAAGTGAAAGGAGACTGAGAATAGGCTAGAGTTAATTAACCCTCTTTGGAATGGGGAAAAAGAGAGACAAGGCTTCAGAAAGGAGGTCAGGCTGAGCAAAAACATGGAGGATGACTAGGAGTTCATCAGAGAGACAAGGGAGGAAAATTTCATTTCAAAAATAAAGAGCCTGTGCAAAGGTTCAAAAACAAAAAAATCATGGCATTTGTACCTGGATTTCTCCTGATTCCACCTGTGTCTTTTACCCTTATGATCTGGCTGTGTACCTTTAATAAATCCCTGTAATAAATCTTAGCCACTATGCCCTGACTGGTGTGGCTCAGTGGGTTCGGTGTTGTCCCACAGACCAAAACATTGCTGGTTTGATTCCCAGTCGGGGCATATGCCTGGGCTGTGGGTTCAGTCCCTGGTCAGGGCATGTATGAGAGGTGACTGATTGATGTGTCTTTCCCCCTCTTTCTCCTTCTCTTCCCCTCTCTCTAAAAATAAATAAATAAAATCTTTTTAAAAATCTTAGCCATGGGTCTGAAAAAACAAAAGTCCTAGTGTACTGAGTGCAGATTTTCTGATTTACTATGTAAGTGTCTTTGTTTCCTGTGAGACCTGTATCCATGGTTTCTCCATAAGTCAGGGGCCTAGATTTAGCATGGTAAATACACTTCATGCATTACTCCACTGGAATGGTAGGAATTGCTTCAAGTGACGTGTTGAGAAGGAGTCTGAGTCTGCATGTAGACTCAGTGGTAGAGTGCTATGATTAATTAGCCATTTTGCTTTCACCTGTCCCTCACCATCTGAACCCCTGGGTGTGAGGGTAGGATCTCTTTAATCATGAATTGGCAAATAATCGTGAGTTGGCCACTCTCTGCTCCTAAAGGATATGGTCTTAATGAGAGAATGAATATTTGCTGAGAACTCAACCACTGATCAAACATTGACTGAATATGTACTACATATGCCAGGAACTAAAACTAGCCTAGGGGTTCCACAGAGAACAAATGATTGTTCACTCAGCCACAGACTTCTTTGATCTGAACCAAAGGAGTGGATTCCAGATTTTGGGCTCCATGTTGAAAGAAATCATGGCTGTCTTTATCCCCAGAGCACGGGCAATAGCCAGATTTAACTCTAAGGCACTAGCATGAAGGGTCTATTTATTGTGATCTGATTCTATTTTTTTAATCTTAGCTTATGCTTTGTTTACTGGCCTAGTGAGCACAGAAAAAAAGAGCTGTTTGCTCACCCTGGCAGGATGGCTCAGTTGGTTGGAGCATCACCCCATACACCAAAAGGTTGTGGGTTCGATCCCCGGTCAGTGCACATTCCTAGGTTGCAGGTTGAATCCCCAGTTGGAGAGCGTACCGGAGACAACTGATCAATGTTTCTCTCTCACATCGATGTTTCTCTTCCTGTCTCTCTCCCTTCCTCTCTCTCTAAAATCAGTGAACATATCCCCAGTTAAGGATAAGAAAAAAATGAACTGCTTATTCTTACAAAAACTCGTAAATCATATAGGCATAGTCAGCACAGTCTAGAATCCATATTCTCACATGGCAACTGTTCAAAGCTTGTTTTATGTCCATCTCTTATTTCCACCGCACCCCTCATCTTTGTATTATGCATCGCTTCTAATACTCACTGCATGGCTGTTCTGGGCATTGTGTGGTAGAGGTCTTGTTACATTGCAGACGTGAAGCGAGTGGTAAAGAGGGCCCACCTAAACCCTTAAAGAAGGCTCCAGGGCCAGCTCTGAGGACTCAAGGTTGGTAATCATTCCTCTCCAGAAAACTGACTATGAAACAGGTAATCACTGCAGGCCAGACGCCAGAATTAAAAGTGAACCCTATCGAGGCCTGGAAATTGGAAATGGCAGAGTGAGGATTTTAGTAGCTAATAGCTGAAATTGGGGAGGCAGAGATGAGCGAGTTTGTGGGCTGAGACATCCAGAGGCCCTCATGACCAAGCAACAGGCACGCTGTGGGGTGGAGGGGAAGCTCCCTGCCAAATCATATCAACTCCTTAGTGCATCTCAGTTACCTGGGTGTGAAGAGAGGTGTTTTTGATGGGAGCGTGCGGTACATGGGGAAGGTGTGGAGGCAGGGGAAAAACTTTGAGACCCGCTGGCCCAGACAGTCAATCTCCCTCAAGGGAGAGGGACTCAGTAAAGAAACCTTTTTACTTCTTTTACTGGGATTGTGGAATTCAAAACTTGTAGCAAGCAACCTGACTCTGTGCTGTTACTACTTTCTAATAATTACTTTTTCTCTTAATTTCACAGAATTCCTTTGCAGGGGTGTCCAACCTGTGGCCCACAGGCCACATGCAGCCCAGGATGGCTGCGAATGTGGCCCAACACAAAATCATAAATTTACTTAAAACATTATGAGATTTTTTTGTGATCACATATCACAATGTATTTAATGTGTGACCCAAGACAACTCTTCTTTTTCCAGTGTGGCACAGAGATGCCAAAAGGTGGGACACCCCTGCTTTAGAGGATGTAAGCTAAACTAAGGAAAACTGGAAAATGGGAACTTATTCTTTCTTTTTGTAAAAGATTTTATTTATTTATTTTTAGAGAAGGGGGAAGGGAGGGAGAATGAGATGGAGAGAATCATCAATGTGTGGTTGCCTCTCACACACCCCCTACTGGGGACCTGACCCGCAACCCAGGCATGTGCCCTGACTGGGAATCAAACCAGCAACCCCTTGGTTCTCAGGCCAGCACCCAATCCACTGAGCCACACCAACCAGGGCGGGAACACTTTTTCAATGTGGCCCTGATTTTTAAAGGGAGAGTGAACTACCCCAGATGTTTGGGCATCATGCATTCATTTATTCATCAAATACTTAAGTACTCACATGTGCTAGGTGCTGAAGGTTCAGGGAGGACTGAGACACAACAAGGAAGTCAGATTCTAATAGATGAGGCATTCATGTAACCAAACAGGTATACTAAATTATTAAAACTGGTGCACAGACATGAATATAATCAGGATAGAGAATGGTGTAATACTTAAGGCAAGTAAGGCTAGTTGCTGTGCCATATGAACTCCCAAATATAAGGGACTCAACAAAAATGTATTTCTTGCTCACATCGAAGTTTATTATGGGTCAGCTTGTGAAGGGTGGCTATACTCCACAAAGTCATTTCAAGATTCAGGCACATTCCATCTTCCATCAAAGATTACTAAGCAGCCCTGACTGGTGTGGCTCAGTGGGTTGGGCATCGTCCCACAAACTGAAAGGTTGCCAGTTCAAATCCCAGTCAGGGCACGTGCCTGGGTTGCAGGTTCCGTCCCTGTTCAGGGTGTATAGAAGAGGCAACTGATCAATGTTTCTCTCACACAGTGATGTTTCTCCCTCTCTTTCTTTCTCTCTTCCTCCTCTCTAAAAATAAATAAATAAAGTCTTTTAAAAAAGTTGCCAAGTATCACCTAGCTGGCATATGGGGAGAGCCAGAGTGGAGAAGATATTCCTTCTCATATCTATTGTGTCCCAGAAGTGACACAGCATATGGTCATATGGCTCCATATAGATGTAAGAGGGCTGAGAGACAGTCCAATGATATGCTGAGGAAAATATTTGAAAACAGGGTTTTATGAATATGTAGCTAGATTTTCCCAGATGAAATGGTCATTTCTACCTGGTAGAAGCAGCAAAGCCTTCACAGAGGAGATGGCCCTTGAGGAATATCTAAAGAGAAGTAGGTGTTGGGAGTTAGAGTGAAATAATGCTGTGGGGAAAATGAAACCCCAGACAATGAAGTTGGAGTTGCTATTACAGCCATATCTTTCCCTCTGGAAAATCTCTTTCCAGAACTCATTTGACCATTCAACTCTCCCCCACTCCCCACACACCCTCTTTTTCCCCACTCATCCCTAAAGTCTCTGTTTAAATGTCATTTCCTCTAGGAAATCTTACCTGATCGATAGACTAGGGGAGGTTCTACTGCTCTGTGGTCTTATAATACCCGCTGTTTTCATTGTAACTATCTAAATGTCTATCTTTCTTCTCACACTATAAGTACCCTAAGGACAGGGACCAAGTCTGGTTTTACTCATCATTGTATCTCTGGTGGTTGGCACTGTGCCTGTCACCTGTAGGCCCTTCATAAGTATTTGTTGAATGCATAAATCTACCTTCCCAAAGCATCCTCTCTTATAAGACTTTCCTCAGTCATTCATGTTGTTGATCAGTCAGCAGATAGTCTTCCTTAAGATATTTTTTTGCATACTGGGGTTAGTGATAAATGAAACACTGTCCTTTTGTTGTGATCATAAATGCCTATATCCCAAGGCCCTTGAGAGAAGGGTGGAGCATCCAACTTGTCCCAGATTGCTCAGGGCTTTCTGGATTTAGCACTGAGAGTATGTCCCAGGAGTCCCCACCAATGGGCAATCCAGGAGGGTTGGTCACTCTAGAGTAAGGTCTGATTCCTTTTATTTTTAAATTGTATTTATTTTTTTAGAGAGAGGGGAAGGGAAGGAGAGAGGGAGAGAAACATCAATGTGTGGTTACCTTTTGCACACCCCCTACTGGGACCTGGCCTGCAACCCAGGCACATGCCCTGACCACGGATTGAACTGGCGACCTTTTGGTTTGCAGGATGATGCCCAACCCACTGACCACCCCTGCCAGGGCTGTTTCTTATCTCTATTCCAGATATATAGCATTATATCTAGAACATGATAAGTTTTCAATGACTGTTGAGTGTAGGTGTGTGGGTTGGTAGGATATGGATGTGGATTTGCCTGGGTGGGAAAAATGGACATGCTTGCTTTGGAAACTTCAGAATCTGGAGGAAAAGAAAATAAACACATATCTCAAAACACTCTAGAAACGTTTACAGTAAAGAGCTTGGAGAGAGGGGGCGCCCTTCTAGGAGTTTAAGGTAGTAGCACTCTCTTTGGCCACTTGTTGGAATAAGATTGATCTGGAGTTTTCTATAGACCCAGAGGTGGAGAGTGATTGGCCACTGAACGGAACTCCCAGCTAGGGTGACGGGCATTAGAATGAATTGGCACAGAAAGTCCTTGTTCTGCTTTGCCAGTCACTGGAATTAATATCCTCTGGCTACATCCTCTGGGGAGATCAAGGTATAAATTAATATTTTCAAGACCTTACTTTGGGGATAAAAATGCGACAAGCTTTGAAGCTATTGCATGGAGGAGAAATGTGTAGAGATGAGAAAATAGCCAGAACTTTATAATAATTACAGCTAATTGTATTTTTAAATGATTTAATGGAGAGAATATAGCTAATAAAATTACATTGACTTTTTTTCCTGCTCACATTCCTGATGGAGAGAAGTCAAAATTTTCAGATCATTATTTTAAGGACATTATTGTAGCTATGTGTCCTTAGACATCCATTCTCTTCTGTCTTTTAGAATGCCCCTCAGCCACAGCTCCACTCTTCTTCCTCAAAGATAAGTCACTTTGGGGAAGTCTTTTTGGATTTTCCCAAGCACTCAGAGTGCTGGGTTCATCCCCTTTTATGGCAGGTATCCTTCAGTGTTAAGGCGAGTTATAAACACCTGCTCTTCCCCACAGATGGGCACTGCTCTGGCTGGTGTGGCTCAGTGGATTGACTGCTATCCTGCAAATCAAAAGGTTACTGGTTCGATTCCTGGTCATGGCACATGCCTGGGTTGCGGTTTTGGTCCCCAGTTGGGGGCGTGCAAGATCTATGTTTCTCTCACACATTCATGTTTCTCTTCTTTTTCCGTCTGTTCCCCTCACTCTTTATGTTTTATTTATTTACAGAGAGGGGAAGAGTGGAAGAGAAACATGATGTATGAGAGGTACGTCGACTGGTTGCCTCTTGTATGCCCCCAACTGGGGACCTGGCCTGTAATCGAACTGGCAACCTTTCCATTCACAGGCTGGCACTCAATCCACTGAGCCACACCAGCCAGGCCAGCCAAGGCTAAAAATCTTTTAAAAACAAACAAGTATCTGCCATGTCACTCATTACCTGTGTGACTTCCAACTAGTTACTTAACTTGTCTGCACCTTAATGTCACCTTGTGTAAAACCATAACATCATTTATCTCATAGGGTTGTTGAAAGGACCTCATGAGATAAGGCTCACTTACACTGACATGGTGTAAAATGTGGAACACTAAGTCAAATATGGGCCATGTCCAATTCATCAATTTCTGTCTTTGCTGACTCAGTACTATGTCTTTTCTTCGCTTTTTTGTTCACATTGCACCACTGGTATATTTGTATCTCAGAATTATCCCATTACCATAAAATTCTGTATGTATACTTTGTCTCCCCAACTGGATTATAAATTCCTTGAATGCAGGGAATGTGCCTTATGCATGTGTATCTCCTATATCTAGAATAATTCTTGGCATATAAGTACCCACTTGAGGATTTAAAAAATAGTTGAGCTGTTCTCACTTATTTGACATATCTACCTTTGGTGAAAAACTCCTCCCTGATACAAAGCTTTATTTTTAACTGAACTGAAAATTCTTTCAAGAGTGGAAGTCATGTGTCTCCCATAGGACCTAGCACAGGGTTGGGCCCACGGTGGGTGCTAAAGGCATATTTAATTGAGTGATGCATATTTGCCCACAGTAGGCAGCGGTCATTCCACATCATAAAGAAAACTTCTGCGTGAACCAAAGATATATGAGGCTCTGATATGGTCCATTAATACCATACCCTATCAGATAAAATTTGGTTCCAGTAAAATCAAAGAACACGTATAGTTTTCTTTCTTCTGAAAAAAAAAAAAGAAAGGAGGTGATGTTACTGCTTTTATTAAAATAAAAAAAACAAGAGATCACCCCAAATCCTACCATCCAGAAATAATCAGTGTTAATATTTAGTGAACAGCATTTCAGACAACTCTCTATGCACTTATTCAGAAAGGAGATGGATGAATGTCTAGATAAAAATGATTTTATGAAAATAGGATCACAATGTGCAAGCCAGTTTTATTAAAAAGTATTCAATCTAATTTTACTTGAATTTAACAGAAGACCGAAATGAAACCAAAGGAATTTCTAACTTTTGAATAAATATTATTTCACCTCAAAAGATACTGACTCCACACTATGAGAGATAAGATTACATTGCTATATTTCCTCTCATCTGCTCTCCCCAACCTCCAGATTTTTATTAGTTATATAATTACTCTGTCAATATTGTTAACTGTTAATGCCACTTTGCTACCACTATCACCCCAGTTATTTAGGGGGTATAGATGTAGTCAAAAATATTTATTTACTTAAATGAACTCAGTGTTCCACCTCTGTTGTTTTATCAGGGCTTATCTATTTGCAGATTTTTAAATTTGATTTTTATTTTGGTTGGCTGGATTTTGTAGGTTTTATGAATGCTGTATTTCCTGAGTTCTCCCTGTAGCGTTTTCATTTGGAAAAGTAGTTGGCTGGGTGTGATATCTTTGAGTCTCACTTAAACATTGTCTCAACATTTTATAGACCTGCTCTAGTATCTTCTGGTATTGAATATTGCTGAGAAGTCTGGAACCAAGCTGATTTTTCGTTCACATATACAGCTTGCTTTTTTCCGTCTATCCACCAGAAGAATCATGTACTTATCCTTGATGTTCAAAAGCTTACTAACAATAGGTCTCAATATCGGTCATACTTTTTAATTTTTTGTGGAGCACAGTATGTCCTTCCCATTTACAAATTTGGTTCTTTCATTTCAGGGATAATTTTCTCTATTATATTGTTAAATACCTTTTCTGAACAATTTGTTGACTTCTCTAAAGACTTTAGGAACCTTAGCCAGCCTAGTTAGATTGTCTTCATTTTCCATGACTATTATACTGTCTATGATTGAATTAATAGCTTTGTCCTTTAGCTTTGATTCACTGTGATTATCACAATATTTTCCTTCATGTCAGTGATTCTATTTTCAGTTGTGGCTATTTTGAGCCACACTGTTTCTAATTAATTTATTAGTTCTGAAACAGTATTGTTTTGGATTTTACTTTGTTTCTTTAGTTCTGCCATACCCTCATTCTATTGTTTATTACCTTGCCTTTGCATTCTTATTTATTGAATTCATGTTGAGTTCTAACATGTAAAACATTCAGAATTCTCTTGTGTTTCTCATCAGCAAAATGAAAAGGGAACAAACCGTATATTTTGTTGGCAAAATATAAAATATATTGGCAATTATATTGGCAAATATAAAATATATTTGCCAATGATACCTCGGACAAGGGTTTGATCTCCAAAATATATAAAGAACTCACACGACTCCACTCCAGGAAGACAAACAATCCAATTAAAAAATGGGCAAAGAACCGGAACAGACACTTCTCCAAGGAGGACATACCCAGGGCCCAGAGATACATGAAAGGATGCTCAGCATCACTAGCCATCAAAGAGATGCAGATTAAAACTACAATGAGATTCCACTTTGCGCCAACCAGAATGGCCATCATAAACAAATCAACAAACAACAAGTGCTGGTGAGGATGTGGAGAAAAGGGAACCCTAGTGCACTGTTGGTGGGAATGCAGACTGGTGCAGCCACTGTGGAAAATAGTTTGGAATTTCCTCAAAAAACTAAAAATGGAACTGCCTTTTGACCCAGCAATTCCTCTGCTGGGATTATACCCTAAGAATCCTGAAACACCAGTTCAAAAGAACCTACACACCCCAATGTTCATAGCAGCATAATTTACAATAGCCAAGAATTGGAAGCAACCTAAGTGCCCAACAGGAAATGAGTGGATTAAAAAACTGTGGTGCTTTTACACAACGGAATACTATACAGCAGAAAGAAAGAAGGAACTCCTGCCCTTTGCAACAGCATGGATGGAACTAGAGAGCGTTATGCTAAGCGAAATAAACTAGATGGTGAAAGACAGATATCATATGATCTCACCTATAAGTGAAACCTAATCAACAAAACAAACAATCAAGCAAAACATAACCAGCAACACTGAAATAAAAAACAAACTGATAGTAACCAGAGGGGAGGGGGGAGAGGTATAACAGGGGAAAAGGAGGGGAAGGGTCATCAAGGAACATGCATGAAGGACCCATTGACAAAACCCAACGGGGGAAGGATTAAGGGTGGGAGGCAGGGAGGGGTGGGGCTGGGGAAAGCGGTGGCAGGAAAATGTTGATAAAAAAAAAAGTAGATGGGGAGGCTAAGAATAACATAGGAAATTGAGAAGCCAAAGAACTGATATGTACAACCCATAAACATGAACTAAGAGGTGTGGGGATGATGGGATGAGGTGCAGGGTGGCAGGGATTAAGGGGAGAAAAAATGAGACAACTGTAATAGCATAATCAATAAAATATACCAAAAAAATAATTTTCTTGTGTTTCTTTGGTTATGTATTCTTCAATATGTTCTTATTTTAATTTTTTATTAAGATCATTGTAGCTTCACACGCAGTGGTAAGGAACAATACAGGAAGGTCCCGTGTTTTCTTTACCCAGTTTCCCCAAAGGTGACATCTTGCAAAACTACAGTCATGTGTCCCATTATGGTGTTCTGGTCACTGACAGACCACATGTACAACAGCGGTCCCATAGAGTTCCAACAGACCTGAAAAATTCCTATTGCTTATTCACACTGTAGTCATCTTAACACCACAGTGCTATGCATTACTCAAGTGTTTGTGGTAATACAAGTGTAAACAAACCAACTGAGCTTATCTTCTATGCTGTACCTTTTCTATGTTTCAATACACAAATACTGATCAGTGTGTTACAACTGCTCACAGGATTCAGTACAGTAATATGCTGTACAGGTTTACAGGCTAGCAATAGGTTGTACCATACAGCTTACATATGTAGTAGGCTGTACCATCTAGGTTTGTGCAAGTGCACTGTGATGCCCATGCAACAACAAAACTGCCTAACAATGCATTTCTCAGAATAGATCCCCATTGTTAAGTGATATGTGAATGTATAGTATGAATCACAACCAGGATGTTGACATTAAAATGATTCATGCATTTTATTCAGATTTTCCCACTTATACTCATTTGTGTTTGTGGGTTTACTTTCATGCAATTTATCACATGTACAGGTTTGTGTATCTGCCACCATAGTAGGATACAGAGTAGTCCCAACAGCACAAGGCTCCCTTGTGTTGCCCTTTTGTAACCACATCCTCCTGCTCCATCTCACCATCCCCAGTTCCTGGCAACAAGTAATTTTTTCTTCATCTCTGTAACTGTCATTTTTAGAATGTTGTATAAATTGAATTATATGGTATGTGATCTTTAGGAATTAATTGGCTCTTTTCACCCATAATTTCTTGGGGCTCTGTCCAAGTTATTGTGTGCGTCAACACTTCGTTCCTTTTATTGCTAAGTAGTATTCCATGGTTTGGATGTACCATAGTTTGTTTAACCATTCATCCATTCAAAGACATCTGCGTTGCTTCTAGTTTGGGGCTATTTTGAGGAAAATTGCTATGGAACATTTGTGCACAGGTTTTTGTGTAAATATAAGTTTTCATTTCTCTGGGATAAATGCCCAGGACTGCAATTGCTGCTCCATATGGATTTAATCTCTTGTTTGCATGTTATGTTTCTTGCCTTTTCTCCTTTGATTGTGGTTGTATGTTGGCATCATAGGCACGCCATTTCTTTTCCCCTTACTTGTGTTTAACACGGGCAGTTCTGGCCAGAGGTTGTATTTGCTTTGGTATAATTTGGTTGAATTCTCCATGACACCCTTCTCAGCATATCTAGGACCTTTTCATAGATCCCTCCAAGGGAGCTATGTTTGCAAGCAGAATATTCTGTTCAATCCTTTATTCTGTAGCCTTCAGGTGAATTGTGGGAAGGGCAAAACTCAGCTAAATCTGTACCTCTCTTGCTGAGGGACCTAGGTTCTGATTTCTATTTTATTAGCTGTCCATACGTGGCTCATTTCCACCTGCCAGAGGTAGATTCCACTCTGAAAGCTCTGGATCAATACTCCTAAGAGATACAGAAGTAGTGAACCTCCAGAAAAATGGCAAGCAAGCCCTGACAGCACCCGCTGCCTTGGCAGAGATCCTACAGTAAGTAATACATCAGGGCTTCTCCTTTTGAAGGTATTTTCTGGACTCTTCCCCAAATGCTCTGTTCCTCAACCCCTCCTCCCACCCTTTCCATATCCTAGTTGAGTACTCTCCAAATTGGTGGGGTTTAGTAATAATTTATAGCATTTTGTTGCCTTTTTCCCTAGGTGCTGTTTCTGGGGGTAGGCACAGAGTTAGGGACCTTATAGCACTGCCCCAAGGTCTTCTAGCTCCTTCCCTGGCTACCACTTCTTGAAATGTATATTTTGGAGTTTTACTCCTTTTTTTAAATTTGCTTGCTGTTGATAAAATTGTTGGTTTTTATCATGATTTATCTTTGTTTATTTTGTTAGGTATTTGGCAGCAGTGGTAAGGGATTGAGTAAGAGTCTGTAGGTCAGCTTTATTCCAACAGCTTTCCCAGGAAATCTCAGATGGTGTTTAGTTGTGGGGTTTTTTTTAAGATTTTATTTATTTTTTAAATTTATATTTAGAGAGAGGGGAATGGAGGGAGAAAGAGAGGGAGAGACACATCGATTGGTTGCCTCTCACATGTGTCCCAACTGGCCCACAACCCAGGCACGTGTCCTAACCAGGAATCAAACCAATGATGCTTTAGCTTATGGGACAATGCCCTGTGGGACCTGGCCCACAACCCAGGCACGTGTCCTGACCAGGAATCAAACCAATGATGCTTTAGCTTATGGGACAATGCCCAACCCACTTAGCCACACCAGCCAGGGCTTTAAAAAAATAACACTCCTCTTTTGTGGTGAAGGGTCTAAGGCTAAAGAAAGACAGCACTTTTAGGAAAGCAAAGAAGTACAGCAGAGGTGAACAGTCACTGTGTCCAGGACCAGGAAGGGAGGACATGAGTTGGGGAAACTTGGCATGGCACTCCCACACACAGAACTGACCTGGGACCCCTAAGAGAAAATGAACCTGCCTTTCTTTCATTCCCTGCCCACCTCTTTCCAAGTTCTGTCAATGTGACTCCAAATTCTTTCTCATGTGGGTCCCTTCCTTTCTATCCTACTGTCACTGCCTTTAGTCTGCGGCTGCATGTCTCCAGTTTCTTTCTCATACTGGCAATCCTCCCCACTGCCACTGAGTCAGTTTTCCAAAAACACCACTTTGTGTATACCTTCTCCATTCAAAGGCCATCAGGGCCTTGACCGGTGTGCCAGAGTGGGTTCAGCATCGTCCCACAGAGCAAAAGATTGCGGGTTCGATTCCCAATCAGCGCATATACCTGGATTGCAGGTTCGGTCCCCGTTCAGAGGCAACTTATCACTGTTTCTCTCCCTCTCTTTCTCCCTCCCTTCCCTCTCTCTAAAAATAAATAAATAAAATCTTTTTAAAAACAACAAAGGCCATCAGGGACCTATCACTTACAACAACAGCAAAACATTAAGTTCAAATTTCTGAACGTGTTCTACAATATTAATAGCAGCTAACATTTATATGGTACTTACTAAGTACTGAGAACATTTCTAATTTATTTTTTACATATTGAATAGTTTCATCTTCGAACTTTTGAGGTAGTTGTTGTAAATCATCTTCATTTTACACATGAGGAAACTGAAGAGAGGGAGGTCTGATAATTTTCCTAAAGCCACACAGCTAGCAAACTCAAGAAATGGGATTCAAATGCCAGCTGTGTGGCTTCGGTGCCATGGTGTTAAATCAATTCACAGCATTGCCTCCCTACAGTGGTCTTCATCATCTGTCCTCCTAATGACCATTGTAGCCTCATTATTCTCTCATCTCCACCCAAACATGGACATTTTGGCCACATTGAGCTGCTTGCTGTTCCCTAAACAAACCATAATCATTCACACTTCTGTCCCTTTTCACACGCTATACTTTCCATGAACCACTCTCACTACCCTTACCCAACCTTCTTGGTAAACTCCTGTTCATCATTTTTCCTCCTGCTGTTTCCTTTTTTGATCTTCTTGCTAAAGCATAAATCTAATTTTGTAATTCCTTGTTTGCCCCGCAGTGAGGCCCCATTGCCTGTGTATACACCCAGCTTTCTCAGCACAGTAGCTAAGGTCCTGCAAGGTCCAGCCCCTGCCTACCCTGCTGATATCTTTTCATTTTCCCATCACACCTCATATGCCACCCCAGCAAATGACTGGAAGTCTCCTAAACACACCATTCTGTAACACACCATTCTGTTCCATGTGTTGACATTTTTATTTATTTTTTTAAGATTTTACTTATTTTTAGAGAGAGGGGAAGGGAATGAGAAAGAGAGGGAGAGAAACATCAATCAGTTGCCTTTTGCACACCTCTAACTGGGGATCTGGCCCACAACCCAGGCATGTACCCTGACCAGGAATTGAACCCATGGACTTTCGGCTTGCAGGTTGATACCCAACCCACTGAGTCATGCTGGTCAGGACCATACACCTATATTTTCAGTCATGTTCTTCCTTCTGATTGGAATCCCCTGTTCACCTGAAAGACTCCTACATATACTTGAATACTCAGTGCAGTCATCTCTGTGGTGAAGACTTTCTTCCCTCCTCTCCCCTCCACTCCCACCCACTCCCCTCCCTTCCCTTCCTTTCTCTACCATACCTTGCTCTTCTCTGCCCTGTTTTACTCTCTTAAAGCAAAATTGCCTATTCCCATCTGTGTCACCCATGAACTTTGTACACTACTTCCACTGTAGCATTGATCACACCATTGCGCAATTTTTTACACAGCCATTTCCTTTATTAACCTACTTGAGGGGAATGACAGTATCTTTATTTCTTTAAAGTTTACTCTAACTTGTACCTAGCACATAATAGGCACTTCCAAAATATGTGTTGAATGAATGAATTTGAATAGCCCCAGTGCCTAGCACAGTGGTGGGACACAGTAGGTGTTCAATAAATGTTTAGTTAACAAATGCTTAAGCCCTTTTTTCACGGTTATGTGCTCTCTATGTACTTTCCTACTTCTTCAAACAGATCCATTAGCAGGAGGCCCCAGTGCCTCTGAACCAGCTTGTACATCCATTTTACGAAGCAAAGGATTACCTTGAAGGGAATAGCATTACCTAAGGAAACGTAGCTAGGGAAGACAGGCTGGATCAAGCCAGGAAATGCAGAGAAGGGTAGAGCATTTGCCAGTATCTAACAGGCTTGAGGACATAAAGGTAGCTCTATAGATATGGCCAAGGCTTTCTGGGGTAGCGAATCCCAAATTGCAGTGGACATCAAGATCTTTAGGAAATAATTCTCCACGGGTCTCTGCATGTCTTGTGAGCAGAGGACCTGGCTGCCTATTGCTCCAGGCTATCTTTTCAAGGGTGTTCGCACAGTGAGCAGACTTAGAAGACAGAGATAGTATCTCCCTCCAGAAAAGGGAGCAGGTTTGTTTCTGTCTCATATAATAAAGATACTCTTTCCTTGTAAAGATCAGGCATGCTGATCGCCCATTATCAAAGATGCAGCTTCCCTAAGCTTGGCGTTCTTCTGTAACCCAACCCACTGCATGCACTTGTATTGCTGAGCCCTCTTCATGGCATCCTGTGAGAATTAGGACACGGGAAACTGACCACTGGTATTGCTAAGTAATAATAATAATAACTATATAATGAAATAATAATAATAACTCCTGTCTCTGACCCAGGACTTTCATGTAGTCTGCCAGTATCCATGAAACCATGTCAGGCTAACTTGTTTCCTTGCAAGCTGAGTAAAATCTCAAGCCCTTTGCAGTTCTGGACAAGAATCACCTACAGAGCTTATTTAAAATGCAGGTTCCTGGGGTTTCCCTTAGATTATGATTTACTGGTTCTAGAATGACACCCAGTAATATACATTTTTGACAAATGAGTTTGATGTTGCAGGTTCTTGGAACTTTGAGAAACACCGTCTTCAGGATTATGCTCACTTAGTTTTGACTATGCACTGAAGACAACACTTTCATCCCTCATGGATAGAGGTGATCATAGGTTAGCATGTGAGCTCCATTGGCAGTTTTTCTGGTTCGAAAGAAACCATTAGCCCTGACTGGTGTGACTCAGTGAATTGAACGCCGGCCTGCAGACAGAAAGGTCACTGGTTCAATACCCAGTCAGGGCACATGCCTAGGTTGTGGGCCAGGTCCCCAGTTGGGGGTATGTGAGAGGCAAATGATCTATGTTTCTCTCCCTCTCTTTCTCCCTCCCCCTTTCTCTAAAAATGAATAAATAAATAAATAAAATATTTTTTAAAAGGAAACCATTAAAATAGAAAATACCTGCTCACTCTAAGTAATATATAAGATAATGTTATGTAGTGGCTAGAGTAAAATTGAAAGAAATGGATACATAAGCATAAACTCAGTCCTGGTCTGATGGCTCAATTGGTTGGAGCATCGTCCCATACACCCAAAGGTTATGGGTTCAGTCCCTGGTTGGGACACATACAGGAGGCAACTGATCAATGTTTCTCTCTTACATCAATGTCTCTCTCTGTCTTCCTTCCTCTCTCTCTAAAAATCAATGAAGACATACCCTCAAGTGAGGATTAAAACAATTTTTTTAAAAAAACAAACTCCTACCTTTGTCACTCAACTGTTTAATCACTGTGTAAATTAAACTCGAGCTTTTCTTTCTCTGAGAAAAAATGGAAATTTGTTCTTACATTCACATTTAACTCTTTATTAAACTAGGTTCGCCAAATATTTATTGAATACCTATGAGGTGTTGAGCACTTTGATAGGTTTCAGAAATACAGTGATGAATGAGACAGAGGCCCTGCTTTTATGGAGCTTATATTCTTCTAGTGGAAGGCCACAGACACTGAGCCCATAGACAAATACCTCACATAATTTCAGATGATGAGGAAACGAGAACAAAGTAATGAGATAGAGAATGACTTGCTAAGTGTTGAGGGACATTTTAGCTATTATGGTCAGGGAAGGCCTTTCTGAGGAGGTAACATTTGAGTTGAGATCAGATTAAAGAAGACTTCATAGCTCAAGCTGTCAGTCTACCTACTGGACACTTGTCCATTGGCAGGAACTGAAGAAACAAGAAGGCTCTTCAGCCTTCATGGTCAGCCTCACCCAGCTTCTGCCAAGCCTGAAAACACAGAAGGAACTGAAAATCGGAATTAGCCCTCTGCCCTAAAGACATGATCTGGTGTGTCTGAGGGAATCCCTGGTCTGAAGAACTGGGTTTCATTCATTTGACACATGTTTATGGAATAAATAACTGTGTCAAGAGCTATTCTAGCCCTGACAGCTGTGGTTCAGTGGGTTGGGCATCATTCCACAAAATGAAAAGTTGCAGGTTCGATTTCTGGTCAGGGCACATGCCTGGGTTGTGGGCCAAGTCCCTGGTTCGAGGTGTGTGCGAAGCAGCTGATCAACGTGTGTCTCACACATAGATGTTTCTTTCTTCTTTTTCTTCTTCCTTTCACCTCTCTCTAAAAACAAATAAATAAAAATAAATTTTAAAAAATTATTCTAGGCACTGGGGTTAAAACAGTGAATAAGAGAGACCCCAGCTCTCACGGAGCTTCTAGTAGCTTCCATGGCATTTGCTAGTTTGAATTCTGCCCCCCCCCATCCCAACACACACCAACTTAGACCTTGTCTAGCCTTTCTCCCTAGGTTAAAAAGGGAACTGGGTCATGTCATGATTTTCCAACTGTGGGTTTGAAACTTCTTCAAACCAGATCAACCCTGGAATCCAGAAACTTCCACCCAAATTTCTGTGATTATTACCACTATGTAAATAGTGTTCCTGGTTCCCAGGCTCCAAATTGGCTCTCTAAACCAGTGCAAATATGATTGGAATTAGCCCCATCCCCTTGGACCCTGCGACTTGAACTTTTGGTCACCTCCCTTATTCAGGTTGGGCCCTATACCCCAGAGGTTCCCTTCTCCGGTCACTGCCAGCCAATCTACTCTGTCTTCTCTCCTTGTCACGGTTCCAGCGTGCCTGTTACCGTGGTTATGACACCGACTCCCGGTCTGTTGCTAGTTTGTTTGCTCATTGCCTGATGATCAAAGGTAAGTGAAAACAAAGACGATGGAGGCAACAGTGCCCACATCAGCAGCTCCTCTTGAGTAAAGTGTTCCTTCCAATCAGGAAGAGGTTGCTCTGGCAACCAGACTTCCCAATTCTAACTTACTTTAATCCCTCTCTGATCAATTTCTATTACATTTGAATGAGTTTTCTTTCCTGAGACAAGTTTCTCAGCCGTGTTTAAAGCCTGCTTTACAGCACCAATTAGACTTTTCTTAAAGGGAACAAATCCTTTTTTTAAAAAAATGCTTTTCAACAATTGTTTCAGTGCTTATTATATCAAAGGCAAAATATTAGACCTTGGTGATAGATAAAAAGATGGGAATATATTGATGATGTACGAGAAAGAGTACTGGATTTGGAGTTAGAGTACGTGGTATTGTTAAATAACTTAAAACTTATCAGAGTCATACAAACTCATGACCAAAACCTAAAACAACGCAGAGAAGCATAAAGTAAAAAATAAAAGTACTTTCCTCTCAGTCCCATTTCTCACACATAAGTAATATTTTTGTTCAAGTTGTTTTCTGTGCATGTATAGGCATATATGTATTTCTTGTTTTCCCTCACAAATAGGATCACTACTGTATATACCATCCTGCTATTTGATTTTTTTACGTAATATTGAGCATTTTTTTCTATCACGTTCTTTTTAATGCTTGCGTAATATTTCATTGTATGGACATACAATCCCCTACTGATAACCATTTCTTTGTTTGAATTGTTTTTATTACAATGAATTTACAAGAAGCATCTTGGTACACATATTTTGCTAGAGATCATAGTATTTGGGTTGGATAAATTCGTAAATGTGAAACAGCAGGGTTATAGTTGTGCACATTTTAAAATGTTAACCTATATTGCCAAGTTGCTCTCAAAAAACAAAGGTACCAACCTACTGTCTTGACAACAATAAATGAAAGTTAATTTTCCCCAATAAAACCTGGTTTTGAGCTCTATTACTTTCTGGTGGTGTGATTTTTAATAAATTACTTAACCTGGTTGAATTTCCATGTCTCCCCCGTAGAATGGAGATGATAATGCTTTCCTTATAAAATTTTGAGGATTAAAATTAAATAAGATAGTCTCCAAAGGTTAGCACAGAGTTACCATGTGACTCAGCAATTCCACTTCTAGATATATACCCAAGAGAAATGAAAGCATACGACCACAGAAGAAATTTGGACACGAATATTCATAGCAGCACTATTCATAATAGCCAAAAAGTAAAGCAACCCAAATGTCAATCAGTTGATAAATTGATAAGTGGTATATACTTGCAATGAAATATTATTTGGCCATAAAAATAATGAAATATTGATATATGCTATGACAGAGATAAATCTTGAAAATATTATACCATGCAAAGTAGCCAATCATTAAAGACCACATATATGCAATTGGTCACAATAAGTATACATCTATAGAGAAAAAAAGTAGATGAACTGTTGCCTAGGGCTGAGGAAGACGGAGTGGGTCAAATGCAGTGTGATTGCTAATGGGTAAGGGATTTCTGTTTGGGGTGATGAAATGTTGTAAAATTGGTGATAGTAATTGTTGTACAACTCTGTGATATACTAAAAACCATTGATTTGTGTACTCTAAATAGATAGATTGTATGGCAAGGGAATTATATCTCAATAAAGTTCTTGTACAAAAATACTGAATAAGAGAATATTTCTGCTTCCAGCCAAGATAAAGTCAGAGGTACCAAATTCACCCTCCCAGTTGAGACATTCCTGTTACTAAAAAATCCAGATGCAATATATTAAACTAGGATTTTTAAGACACTAGCTAATAGGCAACAACAAAAAAATAATCCCTGAGAAATGACAAATAAAATGAATTCTATTGGATTGACCAAAAAGTTCATTTAGATTTTTCTATAAAATAAAAGACACCTTTTTCATTTTCACCAATAACTTTATTGATTTGATATTTTGAGTATGTCGGCTATCTCCTGCTATTGACTTCCAGTGGGTAGAGGCCAGGGGTGCTGCTAAACATCTTCCAATGCATAAGACAGCCCCACAGCAAAGAACTATTTAGCCAACATGTCAATAGTACCAAGAAACTTCATAAACCACCTTTGACATATTCACTCAGACAGCACTTTCTCCATATGCTGCACAACTCTTTTTTTGTTTCAGTTGCATTTATACCTTTCTTGAAATAATGACGCACCCTGGCTGCTGTGGCTCAGTGGATTGAGTGCCGGCCTGTGAACCAAAGTGTCACCGGTTTGATTCCCCAGTCAGGGCACATGCCTGGGTTGCGGTCCAGGTCCCCAGTAGGGGGCGCTCGAGGGACAACCACACATTGATGTTTCTCTCCTTCTCTTTCTCCCTCCCTTCCCCTCTCTCCAAAAATAAATAAATAAATAAAATCTTTAAAATAATAATAAAGCATAATATGCCAAAAAAAGTTGCATATTTTCTTCCATATTAAAGTGGCTGCACAAAAATTCACCAAGTTTGATAGTTTTTTTAAATGCACGCTTACATGACAGCTGTCACAATACAATCTAACAAAACTGTTTCAAAATAAGTTAAAGACAACTAAGTGCTACCAGAACCATCATACAGAAAAAAAAAAAAAAACAACGAACTTTTTAGTCAACCACATAGCATTGCCCAGCTTACTGCTATGAGAGAATGTTCAGGTCATGACACAATGAGGGGGAGTCCGGCACACTCCCAGTTGAGGAGATGAAGATGAAGTTCCAAGGACGCTGAAGTGGCTAGAGTTCATAAGTCAGAGTACTGAGGAGGAAAGAGTTGCACAAAAGAAGTCCCCTAGAGACCTGCAGATGTTCTCCCTTGAGTATTCAGCAGAGTACTGAACAGTGCATGCATGTGAAAAAACTACACAAAGTCATGGAAAAAGCCATATGAAGGACTTAAACGTAATGGAACATTCACATGAGGTATATGAATACTGCTTGTTCCCACCAGCCAGAATGGAAACATTCATAATGTGCAAGGCTTTGGGTATAGTACTCAGGAAGGTCTTAGCTCAGTAATGAGAAATAATTAGGCCTAGATTGAGTACTATTCCAGACTTCCATATTAAATCATAAAAGCAAGGCCTCTGAGGGTCAAATTTTTCCCAAGTAACATAACTGCATCCCAGAGCAAACTTCAAGAAGATTTATAGGAATACAAATATATCCAGCACACAACAAGGTGAAATTCACAATATCTGGCGTCCAATCAAAGCTTACTGGGCATGCAAAGAAGCAGGGAAACACTACCCATAATGAGGAGAATAATCAGTCAGTTGAAAGCAACTCAGAACTGACACAGATGTTACGATTAGCAGAGAAGGACATATGACAACATTTATTATAACTGTATAACATATGTTCAAAGAACTAAGTAGAGATATAAAAGAGATAAAAAGACCCTAATCTAACTCCTAGAAATGAAAACTGCAATTGTTAGATGAAAAATACACTGCATGGGCTATCAACAAATTAAACATCGCAGAAAAAAAAAGATTAATGAACTTGAAAGCACAACAATAGAAACTACCCAAAATTAAACACATAGAGAAAAGAGAATTTTAAAAATTGAAAAGAGCATCAGTGAGCTGCGGGACAACTTTAAGCTGTATAATACACTTGTAAACCTCCAGAATCAGAAACTCAAGGAACCTAAAGAAATATGAAGAAAATCGAGCCAAGACACGTTGTAGTCAACGCGCTCAAAACGATTGATAAAGAGAGAATAGTAGAAGCAGCCAGAGGGGGGAAAAATACCACAATAAATCAGAAAAAAAATGTTAACAGCACAGGAAAACAGGCACATTACATTCAAAGAACAAAGTATGAGAACAGATTTGTTATCATAAATATGCAAGCAAATAGACACGAGAGCAACATCTTCAAAGGACTGAGAGAAAAAAAGATGTCAGTCTAGAAACCTTGGTCCAGTGAAAATATCTTTCAAAAATGAAGATAAAGACTTTTCAAACATATGAAAGCTAAACTAATTCATTGCCAATAGACCTGCACTACAATGGTACCAAATAGAAATATGGAACAAACCAAATGAAATGAACCAGAAGAGACGAATAGCACCAAAAATGGTCATTTTTTTCCCCTAGATATATACCCAAAAGGGGGATTACTGGATTATATGGTAGTTCTATTTTTAATTTCTTGAGGAACCTCCATGCTCTTCTCCACAGTGGTTGCACCAATCTACATTTCTACCAACAGTGTACTCACTTTCCCTTTTTTCCACACCCTTGCCAACACTTGTTATGTTTTGCCTTTTTGAAAATAGCCATTCTAAAAGGAGGATTTGATTTGCATTTCCCTTATGATTAGTGATGTTGAGCATCTTTTCATGTCTCTTGGCAATCTCTATGTCCTCTTCTGAGAAATATCTATTTAAGTCCTCTACCAATTTCTTTTTTAACGAGACAGGGTTTCTTTGTGTATGTGTTAAGTTGTAGGAATTTCTTATATTTTTTTGGATATTGACCCCATATCAGAGATATGGTTTGCAAACACTTTTCCCTATTCTGTAGGCTGCCTATTAATTTTATTTCTTTGCTGGGCAGAAGCAATTGAGTTTGATGCAGTCCACTTATTAATAATTTTGCCTTTTTTCCCTTTGCTTTTGATGTCATTACTAAAAATCGTTGACAAAATCAATATCAAGGAGCTTCTCTTCCTATGTTTTCTTCTAGGGGTTTTATGGTTTGAAGTCTTTATCTATGTTTTAGGCAATTTTTATATATAGTATAAGATAAGCATCCAATTTCATTCTTCGGATCGTGGATATCCAGTTTTCCCAATGCCTTTTATTGAAGAGATGATCTTTTCCCCACTGCATGTTCTTGGCACCCTTGTCAAAGTGTAGTTGAGCATAATGTGTAGTTTAATTTATTGGCTCTTAATTCTGTTCCATTGGTTTAAGTGTTTTTATGCCAATACCTTACTGTTTTGATTACTATAGCTTCAGAGTGTAATTTGAAATCAGGAGTGAGATACCTTCATCTTTGTTCTTCTTTTTCAAGATTGCTTTGGCTAACCATAGTCTTCTGTAGTCTCATACAAATTTTTGAATTTTTTCCATTTCTGTGAAAAATTTCATTGGAATTTTGATACGTATTACATTGAATCTGAAGGCATCGAAATCAGGAAGGGAGAAGTTAAGTCGCCTATGTTTGCAGATGATGTTATTTTATATATAGAAAACCCTAAAGACTCCACCAAAAAACTGTTGGAATTAATACATGAATTCAGTAAAGTTGCAGGATACAAAACCAGCATACAAAAATCAGTTCCATTTCTGTACACAAGCAAAGAACTATTAGAAAAAGAAATTAAGAAAACAATCCCATTTACAATAGCATCAAAAAGAAGAAAATACTTAAGGATAAATTTAACCAGGGAGATGAAAGATCTGTACCTGGAAAACTATAAGATATTGATGAAAGAGATAAAGGAGACACAAATTAAGGGAAAGATTTCCCACTTTCATGGATTAGAAAAGTTAGTATTGTGATTTTTTTTTAATGTGTCAACTTGGCTAGGCTACAGTTTACAGTTATTTAGTCAAACACTAATATAAATGTTGTTATGAAGATATTTTGCAGGTGAAACTAAAACCCCTAATCAGTTGACTTTAAGTAAGGGAATTTTCCCTGGATTATCTGGGCAGACCTAATTGAATTTACTGGAAGACCATAAAAGCAGAGCTGAGATTCCCTCAGGATCCAGAACAGTTTCCAACCGTGGATCACAACTTGGCCGGTGTGACCACAGGGTTCCATCGTGCTCAGGATCTTTTTGACTGCTTGAAGACAACAGTTTCAGTCTGTGCCATGAGTTCTAATCTGCCCACAGTCTTCCTGTCTTGACTGCCTACCCTATGGATTTTAGATCTGCATAGCCACTCCTCAGATAATTTCACAATTGTGTGAGCCAATTCCTTGTTCTCTCTCTCTCTGTTGCTCTCTCTCTCCCCCCACACCCACAGACCTACATGCATATGTTCTACTAGCTCTGCTTTCTGCTATCAGTCAGTCTAAGGCTTCCAAGCATCCTTCAGTTTGAGTATACTCAGGCAGCTCTTTCTATTTCTTTTATGAATCTATTTTCTACCTTTCCCCAACTTCTGAAGTCCTTCCAATATGTTCCCTTGAATTTGTGAACATTGTCAAATTCCCCTAAACATGTAACTGCCTCTCTGTATATTCTCTTAATTTCTTCCCTTAACTGAAATAAAACTCTTCTCTAAGACCTTTACACTCCCTGAAACTCTCTTGAATGGTGCTGTCTTCTCTCTCATACTTCTGTCACCACAAGAGCTGGAGGTGGAAGAGATGTCCTCCTCGTTGTCAATTCCAGGACATTCTCCTCCCACCTGAATAACAACACCCAGCTTTCTCATGTCATCGGACTATCATACCTACTATCTGTCCTCAGGCCTGTCAACCACTGACCCCTGGATCATTCACACTTACTCCTTGAAAATTTTATCACCTGGCTCACCGTCACACCCTCTAACACTCTTTCTGCCAAAATTCTTGCTTAGTTCAATACCCACATAGATGATCTTTATAATAGTGTATGTTCTCAGTTCCTCGACCTCTTCATTAATTGTCATTAACTTTACTGTATCCACTAACCCACATGGCCACACCATTGACCTTATAATTACTAAAAAACTTCTATTGTTCTCTTTTCTCAATTTTAAGCATCCCACTCTTCAACTACCACCTCCTTTTCTTCTGACTCATGCCTTATTATTTTCCACTTTAACAATACTTCAGCCCCACTCATTGAATCTACTACTCGTTCTCCTATTCATGTCTTCACTTCCCTCCCTACCCAGCATAAATTCCATGGTCAATCATTATATTAATGCCTCTACATATGCTGTCAATTCCTTGACCCGTCTTGCACTTATTATTCAAATGGCTAAACCTCAAGTCTGGTGAAATCCAACTCTCTACCTATTATGCAACTGCATAATTGAATTTGGAAAAACACACAGTCATGATGACTAGTCTCATTTCATGTTCATGAGGAATAATGGTCTGTAGTTTTCTTTCCATGTAGTTTCTTTGCTTGGCTTTGGTATTAGGGTAACACTGGCCTCATAAGTTGGGAAATTCTCACTCCTCTTTAATTTTTTGGAAGAGATTGTGTATGATCAATATAATTTGTTCCTTAAAACTTTAGTAGAATTTATAACTGAAACCATCTGGGACTGGAAGTTTTTTAACTACAAATTAAATTTCCTCAACAAATAATAAACTACTCAGGTTATCTATTTCTTTTTAAGTGAATTGGATAATTTATATCAGTAAAGAATTTGTTCAATTCATCTAAGGCGTAAAATTTATGGGCATAAAACTGTTTGTAATATTTATTTATTATACTTATAATGTCTAAAGAGTCAGCCACCATTAAAATAGCAAAACAAAGAGTTATTGCCAATAGTCTTAAAAAGAAGGCAAAATGGAATAATAAAAAATTATTTTAATAGTCCAAAAGAAGGCAGAAAAAGAGGACCGAGAAAACAAAAATCAGATGGAACAAATAGAAAACAAGTACCAAGATGATAGATTTAAATCTAAGCATATATAAAATTACATGAAATGAAAATGACCTCAACATTCAAGTGAAAAGGCAGAGATTGTCTAGCTGGATTAAAAAAAAGTAATACACAACTATATTTGGTGCCTATAAAAAACAACTTTAAGTATAAAGATACAAATTGGTTAAAAACAAAATGATGTATAAAAGTATACCATAGTAACCCTGGTCAACAGGAATCTGGTATGACTATTAATATCAGATAAAATAGATTTTATTTTTTTTAGTTTTTAAAAGATTTAATTTATTTATTTTCAGAGAGAGGGGAAGGGAGGGAGAAAGAGAGGGAGAGAAACATCAATATGTGGTTGCCTCTCACACACCCCCTACTGGGGACCTTGCCTGCAACCCAGGCATGTGCCCTAATGGGGAATCAAACCGGTGACCCTGTGGTTTGCAGGCTGGTACTCAATCCACTGAGCCACACCAGCCAGGGCTCAGATAAAATAGATTTTAGAGCAAAAGATATTACTAAGAATAAAAAAGGTTATTTCATAATGACAAAGGAGTCAAGTTACCAGGAAGAAATAACATTCCTAAATGTTTATGCATCTAATAAAAGAGCTTCAAATTACATGAAGAAAAACTGATAGAACAACAAGGAAAAATGGACAAATTCATTATCTCATTTATAGGTTTAAATACTCCTTTCTTAACATTTAGACAAGTAGAAAATCAGTAAGGATATAGAAGATGTGAACAACGTTTATGGAACACTCCCCGCCCCCCAATGACAGAAGAACCTCATTCTTTTCAAGTGTACATTGAACATTTATCAACATAGGCCATATTTAAGACAACAAAAGAAAGCATTAAGGACATTTAAAGGATAAGATTTCCTTCTTTTTATGGCTGAGTAGTATTCCATTATGTAAATGTACCACAGCTTTTTTATCCACTCATTCACTGATGGGCACTTGGGCTATTTCCAGATACTGGCCCTTGTAAATAAAACTGCAATGAACACAGGGGTGCATATAGTCTTTCAAATTAGTGTTTCAGGTTTCTTTGGAAATACTCCCAGAGTTGGAATCACTGGGTCATAAGGCAGTTGCGTTTTTAATTTTTTGACGTAATTCCACACTACTTTCCACAGTGGCTGCACCAGTCTGCATTCCCACCAACAGTACAGAAAGGTTCCCTTTTCTCCACATCATCACCAGCACTTGTTGTTGATTTATTAATGATAGCCATTCTGGCATGTGTGAGGTAGTATCTCATTGTGGTTTAATTTGGATTTCTCTGATTAGTGATGTTGAGCATCTTTTCTTATCATTCAATTCATACAAAATATGTATTCTTATCTCAATAGAATTAAATTAGAAATCTATAATGAAAAGATACCTGGAAAACCTCCAACACCAATACTTGACAACAAAATAACACCTTTCTAAATAACCCATGAGTCAAAGAATAAATCTAAAAGGTAATAATTAGAACATATATTAATCTTAATGAAAATGAAAACAGAACATATGAGAATTTGTGGGATGCTGCTAAATCAGTGAGAAGGAGGAAACTTAGAGTACTAAAACAGCTATATTAGAAAAGAACAAAAGGTCGAGAGTCAGTGGCCTCTGCTTCAACCTTAAGAAACTAGAAAAAGGAGAGCAAATGAAGCCCAAATTAAGCAGAAGCAACGAAATCATCATAAATACCAGAGTGAAAATCAATGACAGGAAACAGGGAAGCAATAGAGAAATATCAATGAAACCAAAAGCTGGTTCTTTTAAAAGATCAATAAAATTGACAAACCTCTAGGCAGACTGACAAAGAAACCAGAGAGAAGACATGCCTTTGCTAATATCAGAAACAAGAAAGATGATGTCACTACAGATTCCACAAAATATTAACATAATAATGGAATATTATGAACAACTATATGCCCATAAATTGGTGAATTTAGATGAAATGGGTAAATTCTTTGAAACAAAATACCAAAGGTCAGTTTTAAAAAATTAGATAACCTGAATAGCCCTACTTTAATGAAACTGAATAGGTAGTTAAAAACATTCCCACAAAAGAATTTTTTAACAAAAACAAGAAATTAATAAAAAAGAAGAAAAGAGTTGGGAAAACAAAACAAAACAAAAAAAAACCCTTCCCACAAAAAATAAATGCCAGGCTCCAGATGACTTCACTGGTGAATTCTACCACAAATTTCAGGAAGAAACAATAGTAATTCTGTACCAACTCTTACTGAAAATTGAGGAGAGGGGATTATTTCCCAACTCATAACAACTGATAACAAAATATTTTCTAAGAGCCCTGGCTGGTGTAGCTCAGTGGATTTAGTATCCGCCTGTGAACCAAAGGGTCGCTGGTTCGATTCCCAGTCAGGGTACATGCCTGGGTTGCGGACCAGGTCCCCAATAGGGTACACGTGAGAGGCAACGACACATTGATGTTTCTCTCCCTCTTTCTCCCTCCTTTCCCTTCTGTCTAAAAACTAATAAATAAAATCTTTAAAAAATATATTTAAAAAAACCCTAAAAATCATTTAAAAAAATATATTTTCTAAGAGGCCAGCACTACTTTAATGCAAGTTTTCTAAACAAAATTTCAGCACACTGAATCTAACTATATATATAAATTATAAATCTATAAATCATATATAAATCAATATATAAATCATATCTATATATTATAAAACATCATGATGAACTACACACAGGTGTGTCCAACCTTTTGCCGTCTCTAGGCCACACTGGAAGAAGAGTTGTCTTGGGCCACACATTAAATACACAAACACTAATAAAAACTGATGGGCAAAAATAAGGTTTTAAGTAAATTTACAATTTTGTGTTGAGTTGCATTCATAGCCATCCCGGGCTGCAGGTTGGACACCCCTGATTACTACAGTTTATCCCAGATGATTTAACATTTCAAAATCAGTCAATGGATTTCACTATATTAGCAGACTTAAAAGGAAAAAACATATGATCATCTTAACATATACAGAAAAATCACTTGACAGAATTCAATACCTATTTCTTATACAAATTCTCAGCAAAACAAGGGAAAAAAGCAACTTCCTTCAACCTGATGCAAAGTATCTACAAAGTATCTACAGCTAGTATCATACTTATTGATGAAAGATCAAAAACAAGAAAAGGAATGTCCATTTTACCCTTCTATTCAACATTGTATTGGACATTCTAGCCAGTGCAATTAGTCAAGGCAAAGAAATAAAAGACATCAAATTGAAATGGCAAAAGTGAGATTGTCTTCACTCAGACATAATCATCTAAGTGGAAAATCTGATGCATTTTGAGAAAATCTTAAAACATTAAGTGTGTTTATCAAGGCTACAGGATACAAGATCAATGTGTTAAAATTGTATTTCTATATACTAGCAATAAAAAGTTTTGATAATCTGCCCTAGTTGATGTGGCTCAGTGGGCTGAGTGCCAGCCTGTAAACCAAAGTGTCACAGGTTCACATTGATGTTTCTCTCCCTCTCTCTCTCTCCCCCTTCCCCTCTCTCTAAAAATAAATAAATAAAACCTTTTTAAAAATCAAAAGAAATTTTGAAATCCAAATTAAGAAAGCAATACTATTTGCAATAGCTACAAAATACTTACTGATAACTAATCCAATGAGTAATCCAAAATACTTAGGACTGAATTGGTAAAAGATGTAAAAGATCTGAACACTGAAAACTACAAAACACTGCTGAGAGAAATTGAAGGTAATTGGGGAGATACATCATGTTTATGGGGCAGAAAACTCAATATTAAGATATCAACTCTCTCTAAATTAATCTATAAATTCAAATGCAATCCCAATCAAAATCCCTGAAGACTCTTCTAAAAATTGACAAGCTGATTCTAAACTTCATGTAGAAATGCACAGGACACAGAATACCTAAAACAACTATGAATAAGAACAAAGTTAGAGGGCCAATATTACCTGATTCCAAGACTTCTTTAAAGCTATAGTAACATAGGCAGCATGATAATTGGTGCAAAATAAGTAAATAGATCAATGGAACAAAATAGAAAATCTAGATGTAAACTTAGACATATACGGACAACTGATTTTTGATAAGGGTGAATAGGTAAATCAATGGAGAAAGGATAATCTTTCAATAAATAATGTTAGAACAATTAGGTGGATATCAGTATGTGAAAAAAGAAAAAAACTTCCATTCATGTCTTGTACCAATAAAATATTGACACCTAAATGTAATCTTTCTAAGATAGAAGATCATAGACCTAAAAATAAAACTTAGAAGAAATAGAAAAAAAAACTTTTGTGAACTTGGGTTAGGCAAAGATTTCTTAGATATGACACCAAAAACATAATACATAAAATATTGACAAATTGGATTTCATAAAAAGGAAAACTATCTGTTTTTCAAAAGACATGGTGAGGAAAATGGGAAGACAGCCCACAGAATGAGAGAACACATGTGCAAAGCATATATCTGATAAAAGATTTGTGCCCAGAATGTATAAAGAGCTGTTGAAACTTATTACTAAGAAAATGAACAACCCAGTTAAAAATGGGCAAAATATATGAACAGACATTTTACCAAAGAAGATATATGGATGGCAAGTAACCACATGAAAAGATATTCAACGACATTAGTCATTTGGCAAAATGTAAACACACACACACACACACACACACACAAAAAAGGCCAAAAAAACCCTGCAATGCAATGAGATACACACTATAAGAATGGCTAACGTTAAAATTTTGACCATACCAAAAGTTGACAAGAATGTAAAGTAACTGGAACTCTCATATATTGCTGATGGGAATGAACGTAAATGGTACAACTATTTTGGTAAACCCTTTGGCAGGTTCTTAAAAAGTTAGACATACATTTCCCACATTATCTGACCATACTACTCTTAGATTTTTACCCAAGAGAATTTAAGGCATGTGTCAAAATAAATACTTATACATGAATATCCATAGCAGCTTTATTATACTGGCCCCAAACTGAATACAACTCAAATGTCCCTCAATTAGGGAATGGGTAAATGAATTATAATATATCTGTAGGATAGAATACATCTTTACATCAAAAAGGAATAAACTATTCCTTATTATTCCATTTATGTAAAACTCTAAGAAATTCAAGCTAATGTATAAAGACAAAAATTAGATTAGTAGTTGTCTTGAGATAAGTCTGAATGGAGAAGGAACATGAGGAAACTTTGCAGGGAGATGTATATGTTCTCTATCTTAATTGTGATGGTATGTATATATGTCAGATCTTACTACATCGTATCAGGGGTGTGCAAAAATAGGTTTAAAGTTGTTCATATGGAAAATAATACAATAATTAATAAATAATAATACAAGAATAAACCATGTTCCTTGTACTGACAAATGTAAACCTACTTTTGTCCACCCTGTATATATAATTTTATTATATACCAATCATATATCAACAAAGTTGTTAAATTAAGTGATCTCAGCTAGGTTTCTTTTTGGGGTTTTTTTGTACACATAGACAAGCTTATTCTAAAATTTATATAGAGCCCTGACTGGTGTGGCTCAGTAGGTTGGGTGGCATCCTGCAAAGTGAAAAGGTCACCGGTTTGATTCCCGGTCAGGGTATATGCCTGGGTTGTTGGTTCCATCCCTGGTCAGGGTATATATCAGAGGCAACCAATCATGTTTCTCTCTCTCACCAAAATCTTTCTCCATTCTCCTCTCTCAAAAAATAAAGTAAATAAAATATTTTCAAAAATAAAATTTATATAGAAAAGCATAAAACCTAGATTAACTAACCCAATCTTGAAAAAGAAGAAAGTGGAAGGAATCAATCTACTCAATATTAAAGCCCACTAAATGCCACGAAAATCAAAACGGTGTTATATTGGAAGGAGGACAGATACATACATCAGTAAACAGAATATAGAGCCTAGAAACAGAGCCATACAAAAATACCCAGCTGATTTTTGACAGAGGTACAGAACCAGTTCAACTGAGGAAGCATAAACTTATAAACAGATGATGCTAGAACAATTGAACACCCATAGGCAGAAAAAAATAAGTTCTATCTAAACTTCATAACTTACACAAAATTAACTCAAGATAGATCACAGGCTTAAATGTAAAATGTAAAACTAAATTTTAGTAATTTAAATAATTAAAACTAATTCCTATACAATTTAGAAAAAATAGAGACAACCTCCAGGATAAAGGACTAATCAGATTCCTAAGACTTTACACTGAAAGCATGATCTATAAAAGAAAATATTTATAAATTGGACTTCATCAAAGTAAAAAAACTTTTGCTCCCTGAAAGCCTATGTCAAAAAGATAAAAAGACAAGCTACAGACTGGGAGAAAATATTTGCAAACCACATATTTGAAAAAAGGACCTGTATTTAGAATAAATAAAGAACTCTCAAAACTTAACAGTAAGAAAACCCCACTCCAATTAGAAAATGGATAAAATACATGAAAAGATCAAGAAGAGACGCAGATAGGTCCTGACTGGTGTGTCTCAATGGATTGGGCATCATCCCACAAACCAAAATGTCACCAGGTTAATTCCCGGTCAGGACATACGCCTCGTGGGTTCAGGACAGGTCCCCATTTGGGGGCGTGTGAGAAGCAACCAATCCAAGTTTCTCTCTCACATCGATGTTTCTCTCCCTCTCTTTTTCCCTCCCTTCCCCTCTCTCTGAGAATAAATAAATAAAATCTTTTTTAAAAAGAAGATATACAGGTGGCAAATAAGCTCATGAAAATATATCAATATTTTTGATGTCAATATCTCTACCCATTAGAGCAATGAAAATTGCTCTATGTTGTGAGCATAATAAAAAATAGTGACAACATCAAGTGCTAGTGAGAATTCAGAGAAACTGGATTACACGTACATTGCTGGTGGGAGTGGACAATCACTAATAAAACTGTTTGGCAGTTTCTTATAAAACTTAACATGTGGCTACCATACAACCCAGCAATCACACTCCTGGGCAATTTATCTCCCAGAAAAATGAAAATTTATGTTCTCACAAACCTGTACATGGGATGGTGACTATAGTTAACATTGCTATATTGTATATTTGAAAGTTGCTAAGAGAGTAGATCTTAAAAGTTCTGATTATGAGAAAAAAATTGTAACGATGTCTGGTGATAGATATTAACTAAACTTATTGTGGTAATAGTTTTGCAATTATACATTATCAAATCATTATGTTATACGCCTAAAATGAATACAATCTTTATGTCAATTATATCTCAATTTTAAAAACCTGTAGACAACCCATGACTGGTGTGGCTCAGCGGGTTAGGCATAGTCCCACAAACAGACACTTCACGGGTTCAATTCCCAATCAGGACTCATGCCCAAGCTGCAGGCCAGGTCCTCAGTTGTGGTGCATGTGAGAGGCAACTGATTGTTGTGTCTCTTTCACATCAATATGTCTCTCTCTCTTTCTCCTTCCCTTCCCCTCTAAAAATAAATAAAATCTTTAAAAAAATGTTTTATGACCCTGTACATGAATGTTCACAAGAGCTTTATTCATAACAGTTAAAAAGTGGAAACAACCCAGATGCCTTCAATGAGCCCAACAGCATTCACATGAATGGTTAAACAAACTGTGGTAATCCATATGCTAGAATACCACTCAACAATATACAAGAGTGAACTATTGATACACACAACAAATTGGATAAATCTCCAGGTAATTATCCTGAGTGAAAAGCTAACTTCATGAGGTTATATGTTCTCTGATTCTGTTCATCTAATATTCTTGAAATGATAAAACTACAAAAGTAGAGAACAGATTTGTGGTTGCCAGGGGTTTGGGATGGGATGAGGGAGAGGGCGTGTGGGGAAGATGGTGCATGTAATTTTAATGGGGTATCATGAGACATCTTTTCATTGAGGGAACTCTTCTGCATTTTGACTTTGGTGGTGAATACAAGGATCTACTACACATATGATAAAATTGTATAAAAATACCTCTGGCTAGTGTGGTTCAATGGATTGAGCGCTGGCCTGCAAACTGAAAAGTCTCTGGTTTGATTCCCAGCCAGGGCACCTGCCTGGGTTGTAAGCCAGGTCCCCCATCTCTCCCACACTGGTGTTTCTCTTCCTGTCTTTCTCCCCCCCTTCCCCTCTTTCTAAAAATGAATATTAGATCTTTAAAAAAAGAAACCACTGCTTTTAAAAATTGAATAAAAATAAATAGACATGTACACACGCAACTGGGTCCATGTAAAACTGGGATATCTGAATAAATTTGGTGGATCATATCCATGTCAATATGAAGTGTGCTATAGCTTTGAAAGATGTTGCCATTGGGGGAAGCTGGGTGAAGGGTAAATGGGATCCCTGTATTATATTTACAATTGCATATGAGTCTATAATTATTTAAAAACTAAAAATTTAATTTAAAAAATTCTACTTAAAACACCTCCAAAAGAATTAAATGATATAATTTATGTAAAAGTGTCTGATACCTTTTATGTACTTAGCAAATATTCAGGGGGAAAAATCACAATCATAACAAGTCACCAATTCTGTCAATTATTTGACATATATTTATTGAGGGTCTACAATATGTCAAGCACTGTTTGAGGCTCTGAATTACACAGCAATGGGCAAAATAAAAATGGTCTTCGCCCTCATAGAACTTACAGTCCAGAGAAGGGGACTAACTGGAAATCAAAAAGCAAACAAATCTCTGAAATTACAAATTTTGAGAAGTGCTGTGAAAGAAATGGACAGGGTGTTGTAATAGAGAACAACATGGGTAGACCTTATTTTTTATAGGATGGTCTAGGGATACCTCTATTAGGAGGTGATGTTGAGGCTGAGAGATGAAGGATGAGAAGGAAGAAATTATACTGTCTCATGAAGAAAGATAGGGGTGGAGGGACTAAAGGGCAGTCCAGGCAAAGGGAATAGAATGTGCAACGCCCCTGAAGCAAGAGAGAAGCTGCATGTGGTAGAGGGGAGAGGCACAGAAAGAAGACAGTTGAAGCAGAGGATATCACCACGTGGAAGAGATGAACTCAGAGGTGCTGCTACAGTTGAGATTATGTAGCGCCCTAAAGACAATGATAAGGACTTTGGATTTTATTGACTGAAATGGAAATCATGAGACATTTTTCTAAGGAGAGTGGTACCATGATTTGCTTTATATTTTAAGCAGATTTTAAACACTGATATATGAACAGAATAAAGAGGAAAGTGAAAAGGCCAATTAGAAAGGTGTTACAGTTATCCAGTTAAGAAATGGTGGTTTAGCCTATTAACTTTGGGGAGTGAAGAAATGGCCAATATTACGGATATGTTAAGTTCTCTTACTAATGTCTCGGATAGAAGAGATGGTGTTGGATGTACTTGCAAGCAGGGAGCTAGAAATCCAAGGGATCAGAAAGGACTAAAGATCTAGATATGGAAGTCATTGTCATTGAGGGTATGATTGAATGCATGGGAATAGATGACATTACCATGGGAGAAAGAGAGGCAAGAAAGAACAGAGAAGACCAAGGGTAGAATTGGATATAGAAACCATATTAATTTTATTTTTCTGTTAAAAACTATTTTTTAATTACAGAAGTAATATAACCATATTACAAGAAATTCAGTGAGTAGGGAGGAAGTCTGTAAAAATCTAGCCATCTAAATCAACCATTTTATTACTTGGAAATATTTTTTCCTCCTAGGCTTTTCATATATATCTTTTAAGTATCATGCATGTTATCTTATATCCTATTCCCTCACTTAACAGTATGTTTCAGAATAACCTCCTATTAGAACTGGGAGAAGAGGCACCAGCAAAACCAACAGAAGTACCATATTTTGTGGTGCATAATGCACGTCCACAGTTGTGCACATTATACATGGCAAAATACGGTAATTAGCAGAGAGGAACAATTTGAGGGAATAAGTGGCATTAGACTGTTATTGTTGACCTTATAATGGAAATATAGACATGTGTACCAATGACCAGTTTTTAGCTTGGTGAC